>CM026214.1:12118303-12310803 GCA_014839995.1 Xenentodon cancila | reverse complement strand
CCGGGATAGCAGCACTGTGCTGGGGGAGAGATGGCTGGCTGCCTGGGGGTGCCTGGAGGCTCCAGGGAGGGGGCCAGGACCCCGGTGGTAGAGCCCGGGACAGCAGCACTGTGCTGGGGGAGAGATGGCTGGCTGCTGGGGGGTGCCTGGAGGCTCCAGGGAGGGGGCCAGGACCCCGGTGGTAGAACCCGGGATAGCAGCACTGTGCTAGGGCAGGGGTGGCTGGCTGCTGGGGGGTGCCTGGAGGCTCCAGGGAGGGGGCCAGGACCCCGGTGGTAGAACCCGGGACAGCAGCACTGTGCTGGGGCAGGGGTGGCTGGCTGCTGGCCAGGAGTGTCCGGCCTTGTGGAGGGTTAGGGTTGGAGTGGGGTTGCGATGGTGGGGTCCTGGCTCGTGGAGGTCAGGGTTGGGGGGGGGTCCTGGCTTGTGGAGGTTAGGGTTGGGGGGGGTCCTGGCTCTTGGAGGTTAGGGTTGGGGGGGGGTCCTGGCTCGTGGAGGTCAGGGTTGGGGGGGGTCCTGGCTTGTGGAGGGATTAGGGTTGGGTGGGGGGGGTCCTGGCTCGTGGAGGTCAGGTTTGGGGGGGGGCTCCTGGCTTGTGGAGGGTAGGGTTGGGGGGGTCCTGGCTCGTGGAGGTAACGGTTGGGGGGGGGGTCCTTGCTCGTGGAGGGTTAGGGTTGGGTGGGGGGGGGGTCAGTGTTAGGGGTTAGGGTTAGGGTTAGGGTTAGGATAAGGGGTGATAACCAGAATTATGGATCCGCGGAACTCCAATAAACAAATGAAAATAAGGTCCTAGAGACATGGGACCTTGACCACGCCCCCCATTTGTGACCACCACGAGTTGATTGGGAGCACTTTGAAGTGGGTAGGACATTTCGTTCCGGAGTAATTGCCAATTGAAATCGTGGGATTTTAACCGTGCATAACTTTTGAAAGGAATGTCGTGCAGTAATAAAAGACACACGGGTGTGTCCAGGGTGGTCAAAATATGCCTGATCGAGCTCATTTGCAAGTTTGTAGGATGTATCGTTGAAGACTTATAGTCAACAATCCTCTCAGCCAATCAGAATCGAGCGTCACACGGCGATTGAAAATATCCTTCAGAAGAAGTATTTGGCTTGGAAGTGGAAAAATACATTCGCAGATTCCAATTTGGAAGTTGGAACTCATTGATAGATACAAATTTGGAATCCACTGACAGATGCAAATTGGGAATCCACTGACAGATGCAAATTTGGAATCCACTGACAGATACAAATTTGGAAGTTGGATTTCATTGACAGATACAAATTTGGAATCCACTGACAGATACAAATTTGGAAGTTGGATTTCATTGACAGATACAAATTTGGAATCCAATGACAGATAGAAATTTGGAAGTTGGATTTCGTTGACAGATACAAATTTGGAATCCACTGACAGATACGAATTGGGAATCCACTGACAGATACAAATTTGGAATCCAATGACAGATACAAATTTGGAATTTGGATTTCATTGACAGATACAAATTTGGAATCCAATGACAGATACAAATTTGGAAGTTGGATTTCGTTGACAGATACAAATTTGGAATCCAATGACAGATACAAATTTGGAAGCTGGAATCCAATGACAGATACAAATTTGGAATACACTGAATGATACAAATTTGGAAATTGGAATTCATTGATAGATACAAATCTGGAATCCATTGGGGAGGTGTGTGTGTGTGTGTGTGTGTGTGTGTGTGTGTGTGTGTGTGTGTGTGTGTGTGTGTGTGTGTGTGAGAGAGTGTGTGTGTGAGTGTCCTCGTTTTTCTATTCCGGTGGGGTCCCCGACCTGACTTTTCAGGTACCTCGTGGGGTCCAATTTTTCCTGTGGGGACCCAAAGCCGGTCCCCACAGGCACGACCATTGGAATCAATAGAAAACAGCCTGCTGATATGCCCAGTGCGGTTTTTTTGAAGTAGTAAAAATTAACCCCAGGAGGTTGATTTTCAAGACCAGTGGTATGCACACATGCGTGCCATGTGGTCAAAGGTGGTATTGCCGTGTGTAAAATTGCACTGTGGGGACATTTTTCCTGACAGTGTGTGAAACTTGTAAATTTTTTTAACTTTAAATTTAATGAATAATAACAAAGTTTTTCCTCTTTTATGTAAACATTTTTTGTTAGCACATACATTTTTACCAAAATCATATCATGAGGTACCCTAGATGCCCCACTTCTAGTGAGCGTAGCCCAGTTCCAGATCTTATAAATGGACTTGGCTCTGTCACTACATAGTAAAGTTTGATAGTATTATGCTAACATGTTGGCATTGTCTCACAATTGGCACAGCGGTTATTTTCCCAAAGGTAATTAACTTTATAATTTTATATATACAATATTTGACAAAAAGTTGAGAATAATACGAAGCTAACAAACATGTTTTGTCGCTTACATAAAATCAATTATTAAAAGACACAGTACTATTAAGATGTCCTTATTTACTTCTTACTTACTTCTTACATAAGTGTAACACATAACAGAACCCAAAAGGGAACAATGGCACCTGAGCATTAGTTTCACCCAGTCTTATTGAGAGAGCTAAAGATGCACAGTGTGCTTTCCTCAAGTCTCAATATTGAACCTCATCATCAATATAGTTGACCACTGAGCCTTTGTTCCTTAATATGTTTTACTTGCTTTGGCAAGAAAAAAATTAAAGTAGAAAGCTGTGAGAGACTCAGTGGTGATTCTGGTTTTGATGCTTCTCAGTAGGATAACCTGAGGTAAATGCATAGTAACAGTCATTATAGCCAATAAAAACATATTTATTAGGAAAAAGACAAATGCAGTAAATAATAACCTTTAAAATTGACTCTTACACCACTGGCTCAGGAATCCTTGGGGCTCAATGGAAACAATATATTCGTAAATCTTAGAATTAGTCTTAGTTCGTGTCTTTTTGGATTCTGGAGCTGAAGATTAGCCCATCAACTCAAGCTTGCAACTGAGCCTTTAGACCCCCCCAGTCATCGCCAAAGCCCTGAATGGACAGCAGCTGTACACTGTTCATGTCCAGTCCGCACCAATCAAATTGATTGTTTCAGGTAACAATCAGGAATTACTCAGTTTTCTCACTGTGGATACTCCCAATACCCCTGTGGTCCTCGGGCCCCCATGGCTTTCGCTCCACAATCCCCACGTGAACTGGCACACAGGCCGTATTCTCAGGTGGGACCCCTCTTGTCACTCCTGTCTTTGCTTTGCACTTCCAAGGTCTTCCCCTGTCGCTGTCAGGTTACCCGAGTCAGTCGACCTATTCAAGGTTCCAGTGAAGTACCATGACCTTGGCGAAGTTTTTAGCAAGGATAACACTGTTGCCTTTCCTCCCCACCAGTCTTATGATTGCGCCATCGATCTGCTTCCTGGGGCTCCTCTCCCCTCGAGCCACCTGTATAATCTCTCACAGCCCGAAACCGAGGCCATGGAGACCTACATCAATGACTCCCTTGCCTCTGGACTGATCAGACCCTCCCCTGTCGGTGCCGGTTTCTTTTTTGTGACCAAGAAGGATGGGTCACTCCGACCATGTATCGATTACAGGGCATTAAATAACATAACCATTAAAAATAGATACCCTTTGCCCCTCATCGACTCCGCTTTCAGTTCCCTTCATGGAACATCCTTTTTCTCAAAACTGGACCTCAGAAATGCCTATCACTTAGTCCGTATAAGGCAGGGAGATGAATGGAAAATGGCTTTTAACACCCCATCGGCATCTTCTTGACATCCTCAGTGAATGGAAGGAGATGAGGGGCATTCCACTTCCCTTCTCTTAGAGTCTGTAGTGCACGTGAAGAGACAAGCACATCCCATTTTTTTTTTTTTCTCAAAAAGACTTTGGGTTCTCCTCAAATTCTTAAGAAATTGTTCATTGTCCAACTCTGACATTTGAGCTTCACATTCAAGAATATCGACTATCTTTTTGAGACCATGGCCTAGCTTCAGAGCAAAGGATGGAGTTTCCTAGGTGTGTTTGTCTTCATCAAATCCAGCATCTTTCACTGCATTCACGACCAGGTTGAAGTTGGAAGGTACATAAAAGTCCTCAATACGATTAAGTTTTCCAATTTTCCGCGAATGCTGAATAAGTCGCCCAATTTCTCTCATTTTTTGTCAGATGTACTCATGTTTGGAAGTGTCATGTCCATGCTTGGCATACAAATGTTCTCCAAGCCTCAAAATGCATCTTTCCTCTTTCACAATGTTTGTGACTTGATCTTGGTGCATGGCATTTACCAACTGCCAGACCTTTCTGCTGACACCATCTGGGACAGGCTGGGCAAAGGCCCAGATTGACTGGATTCGGCTTTTGCCCGGTTTTTGTACACTGCACTTTTGCGAAAGTCTACATCTGGACATGTGCCTCCACAAGGACTTTCTTTTGAGCAATGATTGACAGTTAATGCAGTGCATGTAGTCACTTGCTTCCACAGGTTTTGAAGACTGCTGACTTGGGATAAGTGTCCAACTACCACGTTCTAGGACCTCATTATTGTGAGTCTGATCTCCTTTGTTCCTGATTAGGTCAAAATGCAACTTCCTTTCCTTTGACTTCAAAGGAAAACTCAGTGCTTTGGCTACGGCAGGTTCGGTGTTGTGTTTGCGCACCAAGTGCCGGGCCATCTTATGGCACTGCGAAGGAATGCTTTTTACTATAAACTCTTCCACCATCTTTCTCTTTCTGTAGCTTCATTACTGAAACATTTTTTATGTTCATATCATTGCTTTCACTTCCTGTAGTGGTCTCATCATTATTTGAAGTACTTGGTCATACCTTTCTTGTGTAAGTCCTCTTTAGTTTCTTTGTTTTCAGTGGGACTTGGTCTGACACACCACTAGATCAATCTGAATTGGTTTCTTCTACGAGGTCCTCTGTTGGGTTGTAATCCTCATCACTGCAGCTGATGATTCAGATTTATTGGACATATTTGAAAGCTGGTCAAGGTACTTGGTGGAGAGCTGAAGAAAAACACAAAAAGCTTATGATCCACAAAGTAAAACAGAAAACATAAGTTTGAAAACATGAAAATATATAATAAAAATGTTATCAAAGTGTGGCCAACAGAAGAAACTTTGTACAAGTGTCTGTACAACTGTTAAAAAGCAAAAAAAAAAATCCCAACACAGAACAAAATAAGTCAACATATTTCTAAAACAACTTTTTAAAAGCTGGTATGGGATGCATAATTAAAAAGTCATTAAGCTTAAAAAAAAAGTTAAGTGTAGTTTAACATTTAAAAAGGAAAACATAAGTGTCTTAGATGATCCCAACTCACAAGTATACTATCAGTCCTGGTAAGAGGTGGTTCAGCTGGATCCTCATCCATAGAATCAGATCTTTCTGGGATTGAAGTTGAATTACTCTCCACACTTGTTTCCTGCTGAGGACAAATACTTTAAAAGCTTTTTGAAAATAACTGCTGGTATACACCCAAAAAATAGAATAAGTTTCAAATCCATAGGGTCAAGCATTTCCTGAATAATTTGTTGCGTTCTACATTCTTAAAATTCAACAGTATAGTTGATTGTCATCAACTATCACTCACATGTCAAACAAGAAAACTGACCTAAGACACATTGCCCAAACCTGAAAATAAATTACCCCAGACATGTATCTGAAGAACAATCAATATCAGTTATCTTTAATATTTTTCTCAGTGAACACCATTCCATGAAAAAAAAAAAAAATCTCTGCTTGCAGTTATTTACAGAAATTTTATGCATGAATAAAATCTGTGTATCTGTATCCAGCATTGTTACCTCCACCTGGGCTTTTAAATATTCTGTGTACTTTGAAAGGCATTTATCATGGTGGTCCCTAAGATGAGCCATACATTTCTTGAACCTGGCAGCTCGACTGCAGTTTAAACTGAAAAGAAACGCAAATATACACTTCACTGCATTTTTTTCTTGTTAAAGACAAAAAACAGACATTTCCACCTATTTCATGTGATAGAAAATGAAAATGATCCGATCTAGGCAAACTCCTCTGCATTAGGTGACAAAAGAAATTCTCAAACAAAGCTCAAACTGATCATTTCAAATTTTTATTAAATTATTATTTGTAAATCAATCTAAAAGTGTAGTAACTGAATAACACACATTTATAGTTGTTTAGGTATTTGAAAGCTTTGCATTTTATTACTGGGGACGAGCTTACAAAACTGAACCATCTAGTTTTAACACATTTTATCAAACTCATTAAAGAGAAGGTAACAAAATTATATTATCTTTTTTCTTCTTTAACACTCAAACAAAGATATTAAACTGGATTTGAGGCCATTTATACTAATTTAAATTTCCATCCATCCATCCATCCATCCATTTTCTGACCCGCTTAATCCCTTTACCGGGGTCACGGGGAATTTAAATTTCAATCCATCAAATAAAAGGATGGACATAATGCTGCAAAAAACACCAAGCAGTACAAAAGCTGTACGTTTGCTGTAAACAAGGTTTAAACATATTATGCAGCAAAAAATTTAATTCTCATAATGCTAAACAGACAAATTTATTGCACAACAGGTTAGCTAGCTAGCAGCAACCAACAGAGTTACAAAGCATTCAGTAAAACAAATAAAAAAATTTTTTTTTGCCAACTTTACTCTTAACTTAATTCACTGCTGAACAAATATCATCTAGTAACTGACTTAATCTGTATATTTTAGCAGATACTTGTTCTTATCTGGTTTCTCCTGGTTTTCTCTCCTCCTCAGCTCTGTGCATGTCTGTCGGTCACGTTGGAGCAGCTGTAGCTGCGTCAATTAAAATTTGGCGGTAGTTTGAGTGGGGGAGGGGCGGGCATAGGTAAAATGGGGACCTTCAGAGTCAGGAAAGGTGTGAAGCTCCTCCAGCTCCCAGACTCACTCAGTTACACTCTCAGAGCGGAGGACTCGGGATTTCAAATTAAAATACAGACTTTTCACAGCAGATATTCAGATTTGTTAAGATTAAAATCAGTTTATTTATTTTAAAGATAGTTCTGTATTTGTTTATTTAATTCATCAATGTATTTAAAACAAGTATTTTTTTTCAATGCAATTTGATATTTTTTAATCATGATGTAAAATTAGATACAGAAATTTAGATTTAAACTTAATATATCTTTAAAAAAATGAGTTATCAAATGTTAAAGTTCTTCTAGGGTTCAGGTGTGGGTTTTGTCAAAATCCTTTGTTGAGAATCTTTCATTCTTCGATTTGTGCTCATTTTATTTTGAATGTCCTTTTGGTTACTTTGACTTCCCTGTTTTCCCACTTTCCTCTACCTGTTTGTTAGTTTTGAGTACCTATATATATTCTGCGGTGCAACTCCTCTTGTCATAAATACTTTTTTGGTCGGGAGCTTTACCACGTCAGTCTCCTGCATTTTCATCCTGTTCCTTTCCCAATAACAATTAGAATACTCGGCCAGTCTAAGAACAACCCAGAAGGAGAAAATATTACAGTTTTTTGAGTACCTCTATGGCACAGGCACATTAGCCAGGGAAGTCTTTGTGTGAGGATATGCCTTGGCATCGACATCCAACTATGGTGCTGTCACTTGAAATCCTCCTTTAAGGAAATAGTCCAAAGAGAGAGTACTGGGCCTCTAACTGAAGATTCTGACTTATCTAAGGGAACACAGTAATCATTCTAAACTTCATATTAGTTTCCAAACCTCATGTATGAAGGTGTCCATTTTAAATACCTTTTACAATGGTTTTTTTTTTGTTGTTTTTTTAACTTTCATTTCCTCTGTGTATTAAATAGCTATTGAGCACCTTCTTGTAAAGGTTTTAAAGCATGCAAAGGGATGGAATCATTTTTATTTTGCTTTGAAAAGGCTCAGAAATAATATATCATGAATATAGTCATATCAATCTAGGGTGCTTGGACAGCATATGTGTTGTGCGGGTAGCGGGAAATCCAAACGCAGGACGCAACTGAAGATATGGTTCCAGCATGGATTGGTTTGAGCCAAGAGCGGAGTTGGAGTCCAAGGAGGAAGGAGCCATGTCTTGGGCAAATAAACAGTCTGGCGCTGGCACGGTGATCTCCTTGATCCTTGTACACACCTGCTGACAACCCAGGTGCAGGCAATCATGTGGACATGCCCTGTGGCTGATTAAGCGCAATCATGGCATCAGAGATGAGTCTCAACAGTACCCTCCCTCAACGGGAGCCACCAGGCGACAGGAACCGATCCGGGCGCCGACACCAAAGATCACAGGCCAAATAGGCATCCAAGATAAAGGAACGGGGAACCCAGGCACGTTCCTCGGGACCATAGCCCTCCCAGTCCACCAAGAAGTGCAAACGGTGCTGAACGTCCAGGAGACGCCGCACGGAGCAGGCAGGTCACCCAGCAACCAACCCGGCAGGTGGGGGGGCAGTAACATGAGAGACCAAGGCACAGGAGGCAACCAGCCTGATCTGGGACACATGAAAGGACGGGTGCACCCGCATAGCACGGGGAAGGTGCAGCTTGACCACGGTAGGGTTAATCACTTGCAGGATCTGGAAAGGGCCCAGGAACCTAGGGGAAGTTTGCGAGAGTCAGTGCGGAGAGGAATGTTCTTGGCGGACAGCTAAAACCATCTGCCCTGAAGCTTAGGTCGGGGCCCGGGAGAATCACCATTACTGCGAGCCCGGTCCTGAGCCCGACTAAGTGCCCCTCCGGCTGCTCTCCAAACCAGTCTACATCTGCGCATGTGGGCCTGTACGGAGGGAACAGCAACCTCCTCCTCCTCAACTGGAAAAGATGGGGGCTGGAAACCCAGGGAGCATTCAAAAGAAGAGAGACCAGAAGCTGAAGATGTGAGGGAGTTATGAGCATACTTGACCCAGTCCAGGAAAATCGCTCCAGGAGGAGGGATTGTTCTCAGCCAATGTCTGGAGACCGCAAGGCGGTCTCCAGACATTGGTTTGTGGGTTAAAACCTGACGAGAGGCTCGAGGTGGCACCAATCAACCGACAGAACGATTTCCATACAAGGGAGGTGAACTGTGGACCCCTGTCCGAGACAATGTCCGTGGGGATCCCATGCAGACGGAGGACGTGATGAGTGAGAAGTTTGGCAGTCTCTGGCCGTGGGAAGTTTTGGGAGAGCCACATAGTGGACAGCCTTTGAGAACTGGTCGACAATGGTAAGTATGACGGTGTTACCTCATGAAGGGGGTTGGTGTGGAGTCTTGTTCCGGGAGCACGTAGGACACGCCGCAATGAATTCCCGAATGTCGTTGGCCATGGTGGGCCACCAAAAAACGGCGTCTTAATAGGGACAAGGTCTGGGAACCACCCGGGTGGCAGGTGCGGCGGGAAGAGTGGCCCCACTGGATCACCTGGGGACGTAAGAGTCAGGGACAAAAACGATTTGGTGGGCCAGTACCTGGGTGAGGTTGCTGTCTCCGTGCGTCCCGAACTTGTGCTTCGACCTCCCAAGACAGAGCGGCTACCACACACACACACACACGACAGACGAAGGATGAGGTCCAGGGTGGCCGGAGCGTCTGGGGCAAACTGATGGGACAATGCGTCCGGTTCTATTAGACGGGGTGAAGTTAAATCTTAAGAAGAAAAGGGACCAGCGGGTTAGTGTGGCCGCAATGCGACTATAGCCCCGAATGAATCTTCGGTAGAAGTTGGCGAAGCCGAGGAAGTGTTGGAGCCGTTTTACGGTTGCGGGTACAGGCCATTCTACCTCTGCTTTGATTTTGTCTGGATCAGCCCTCACCTGGTCACCCTCAAAAATGTACCCGAGGAAGGAGATTGTGTCTGTATGAAAAATCGCATTTCTCGGCTTTCACGTATAACCGATTTTCAAGGAGTCGCTGTAGAACTTGGCGGACATGACGGATGTGGTCAGGGAGGTTGGAGGAAAAGATCCAGATGTCATCCAGATATACAAAAACAAAACGGTTCAGATAATCACGGAGTTCATCATTACTAGGGCCTGGAAGATGGCTGGAGCATTACACAGTCCGAAAGGCATCACCAAGTACTCGAAATGGCCTAATGGGGTGTTAAAAGCCATTTTCCATTCATCTCCCTGCCTTATACGGACTAAGTGATAGGCATTTCTGAGGTCCAGTTTTGAGAAAAAGGATGCTCCATGAAGGGAACTGACAGCGGAGTCGATGAGGGGCAAAGGGTATCTATTTTTAATGGTTATGTTATTTAATCCCCTGTAAATCGATACATGGTCGGAGTGACCCATCCTTCTAGGTCACAAAAAAGAAACCGGCACCGACAGGGGAGGGTCTGATTAGTCCAGAGGCCAGGGAGTCATTGATGTAGGTCTCCATGGCCTCGGTTTCGGGCCGTGAGAGATTATACAGGTGGCTCGAGGGGAGAGGAGCCCCAGGAAGCAGATCGATGGCGCAATCATAAGACTGGTGGGGAGGAAAGGCAACAGCGTTATCCTTGCTAAAAACTTCGCCAAGGTCATGGTACTTCACTGGAACCTTGGATAGGTCGACTGACTCGGGTAACCTGACAGGGGATGACCTTGGAAGTCAACCGGGTGCGTTGACTGAGGGAGACAAAGTGGCCGGAAGCAGGGTCATGGATGGCAGGATGGAACTGCTTGGGGTCGCCAGTACTCCCGCCCTCACTGGTGACCCTGGTCTTTTGGCCGCAAAGCACAACTTGCCACACGATGGCCCTCCTTCCCACAGTAAAAACATAACCTGTGTGGAGTGGTGGCCTTGTGGTTACAGTGGTGGGCTTGGGCGTGGAGGACCCAGGTTCAAGCCCAGGGGCTGCCCACAATGGTAAATCACTGGGGGCCCCTGAGCAAGGCCCTTAACTCCCAATTGCTCCCCGGGGCGCTGCCCTGCTAGCAGCCCACTGCTCACTAGTGAAACTAGTTGATGGGTTAAAAGCAGAGACTAATTTCGGTGTGCATCGTAGATACAGCGTGTGCACGATGTCCACACTGACAAGAAAGGGAAGGAAAAAAAGGAAAAAAAAAATAACCTGCTCTGGAGCCGGCGTTGTCTCTCCTGCCAGGGTGCGACCCGACTGCCGGGATGCTAGGGGGTGGAAGCGGGGCCGCGAAGGATACTGGTGTGGGGAACGGCTGGCCTTGGCGTTCATGTCCTCAGCGTTCTTGTCCTCTCTCTCGGAGTCGGTTGTCCAGTCTGATGGCCAGGGAGATTAGTTCATCTAGGGAGTTTGGAGGGTCTTTGGTGGCAAGTTCGTCCTTCACGAAGTCTTTCGAGAAGACACCTTGCAGAGCTGCGTCGTTCCAGCCAGCCTCTGCCGCTATTATGCGAAAGTTGACACATATTGAGAGATCCCTGCCGTTCCTGTAGGAGTTGCTTAGCCGCCGCACCGTCCCTGACTGGATGGTCAAACACCTTCTTTACTTCATCAATAAATTTAGCTGAGGAAGCCGTGGCCGTGGCCGTGAGCGCTGCCATGGTGTTGGTAAGCTGCTGCAGCTGTGAGAGAACTGCGTTGTGTTTATGGTCCAGAAGCTGCAGCAACTGCTCGTGCCGGGCAAGATCGGGATGTGTCGAGGTTGCATCCGCTGGATCCATTGAATTGACTGTTCTGTTGTGCGGGTAGCGGGAAATCCAAACGCAGGACGCAACTGAAGATATCAGGTTTATTGTGGGTAAGGTGGTGAAGGATGATGGTGAAGTTCCTGCATGGATTGGTTTGAGCCAAGAGCGGAGTTGGAGGAGTCCAGGGAAGAAGGAGCTACGTCTTGGGCAAACTGACAGTCTGGCGCCAGCATTGCGGTCTCCTTGATCCTTATATGCACCTGCTGACAACCCAGGTGCAGGCAATCATGGTGGACATGCCCGGTGGCTGATTGAGCGCAGCTGGGCGCAATCATGGCATCAGAGATGAGTCACAACAATATGTAACAAGCTTAGGTTCACTATATTCTCAGACAACTGAAATGTGGGGAAAAAATATGGAAAAACGTGACAGTTATGTCCAGAACTGCATCAAACAGACCAGAGTAACAGGGAGACAAACAACTAAACAGGGAGAGTTACAAAACAAAACAACGTACTGAAACAGAACAGGTCAGCAGCAAGAAAGGAAAAGACGAGGCAATGTATACCAAACCAACTAACGAGACATAAATTCAGGAAGGTTGTTATGGATATATTATGCAAGGACCTGAATGCAAGAGATGAGGGAGGCAAAAGTGGAGAACAAAATCATTTAATAAAGCAAACAGCCACACACACAGGAATGCAAGAAAAATTCAAATTAGCTTGACAAAACAAACGCCAAACAGTACTGATGAGTTGATTCAGATTATTTAACTGACCTTCTACCTATGATAGGTGTGTGGATGAGCAGGTTGTTCTCACAGGTTGTGAGGTGACATGTCTGGCCCATAAAACACAACTTTTTGGTCACAACAGAACTACAAGAAGAAGAAGTAAAAGCATGAAACACTTTTATTGCTCTAAGATTTACGAATATATTGTTTCCATTGAGCCCCAAGGATTCCTGAGCCAGTGGTGTAAGAGTCAATTTTAAAGGTTATTATTTACTGCATTTGTCTTTTTCCTAATAAATATGTTTTTATTGGCTATAATGACTGTTACTATGCATTTACCTCAGGTTATCCTACTGAGAAGCATCAAAACCAGAATCACCACTAAGTCTCTCACAGCTTTCTACTTTAATTTTTTTCTTGCCAAAGCAAGTAAAACATATTAAGGAACAAAGGCTCAGTGGTCAACTATATTGATGATGAGGTTCAATATTGAGACTTGAGGAAAGCACACTGTGCATCTTTAGCTCTCTCAATAAGACTGGGTGAAACTAATGCTCAGGTGCCATTGTTCCCTTTTGGGTTCTGTTATGTTTTACACTAATGTAAAGTAAGAACATCTTAAAAGTACTGTGTCTTTTAATAATTGATTTTATGTAAGTGACAAAACATGTTTGTTAGCTGGGCTACGCTCACTAGAAGTGGGGCATCTAGGGTACCTCATGATATGATTTTGGAAAAAATGTATGTGCTAACAAAAAATGTTTACATAAAAGAGGAAAAACTTTGTTATTATTCATTAAATTTAAAGTTAAAAAAATTTACAAGTTTTACACACTGTCAGGAAAAATTGTCCCCACAGTGCAATTTTACACACGGCAATACCACCTTTGACCACATGGCACGCATGTGTGCATACCACTGGTCTTGAAAATCGACCTCCTGGGGTCCTTTTTTTTTTTTTTTTTTTTTTTTTTTTTTGTGGGTGGGTGTGTGCGAGTGTGCTACCTTCACCAGCCCTCATAACAGTCAAACTATATTTTTATTGATCCCTGGAGAAATCAAACAAGATAAAAGTAAAGAGAGTCAGAAAGAGGGGTATAAATATTCTGCAGAGGAGGGCTAGAGTCACTGGGTGTGGAGAGTGGAGAGAAAGAGAGCAGGAGAGAAAAAAAAAAACAGAGAAAAGGGGGGGGGGGGTTTCTATTTACAATCACATGTCTGAGCGTTTAAGCGTTTGGGGGGAGTTGGAGGCAGTATTGAAAAGTCATATATATAATAGGCATAGAAGTATTTAAATACTCATACATGTCCACATATATCAAAATTAAGTCATAAACAGGAAAGATAGATAAATAATCCATAGACATACACACACACACATGTGTACACACACACACACACACACACACACACACACACACACACACACACACACACACACACACACACACACACACACACAAACACACACACACAAAAACCTTGATTACAGTTTAAAATGCATATATATATATTTTGGGTCCTACCAATTTGGTATCAACCAATAATATATGTGCAAACAAGGGAAAAAAAAAAAAAAAAAGGAAAGAAATTATTAGAAAAAATGGATGGAACATGAAAGTTTTAAAGTTAAAAGTACAGATAGGAATATATGCATTTAATATGTATAGAAAAAAAAAAGACAGCAAATACAGAAATGCAAGAAAATAAGGTTAAGCCCTGGTATTTAAAGCTTGAAATCATCAAATTACAAATGATTACTACAATGTATGCTATTTTCCAGTTTCAGCATTACATTTCTGCATCTATAAATCACTGAAATTGTAGTGCTTGCAACAATAAACCAACACTAAATGAAATTAACTCCTGTTTTATTAATATATTTTGTTTATTAGTACAATTGCTTGGATGTATTGACCATGCTGAAGCAACATGTTATATAATATCGACCGGATAGTAAAAAAAAACACTTCTTTGCATCAATCTATAATGATCTAAACTAAAATAAAATGAAAATAGACCAAACTAGACACGATGTTGTGGTGGGCTGAATGATAAAAAAAAACAATTAAATCCTTCTTATAAGCAAAAACTAATGCACCAGAGAAAGAAAACAGCCAAAATTGTTTTTGTGTAAAAAACTATAAACACCTCTGTACTATATGTTATATATGTTTAAACCTCCTGGGTTACTATTTGGGCTGACACTGAGTGCATTAAGTTATCAAGAATAAAGACGTGACAGATGGTCCACGTTTAGTAGATATAATGCATCATTTGGATACAAGAGGGTCAAAACGTACATCAGGATGCAGAAAGGACACAGAGAAATAACATGCATAATAATTTGAACAACACAAGAATGATTAAGACTAAACACTAAATGGTTATAATCAGAGTTTACTGCAGCTGTTTGTTACAGCAGAGCCAAAACATTTTAGTGTCATTAAAATTGAGGGAGAAAATACATTAATAAGTTAAGTTTGAACAGATAAAAACAAAAATGCAATGGCTAGGGGGAGGCAGGTACAACAGGTTAAGGGGTATACATTTTTATACTTTCTTTTTACTCCACCCTCAGTGAATGGGCACCAACAAGTCCCTTCAAACATGTGACATACTGCCCTGACTACATAGAGCAGCAGACACGAGATGTAAGTAAATAGCATTTATTTACAGAGCACTCTAAAAGATACCAGTCACAAAGTGCTTCACAATAAAAACGTAATAAAAACCCATATGTGATAGATAAATACAATCATAAAAAACACCAAAAAAAAAAATGCCACTGAATAAAAATGTTTTCAGCTTTTTTTTTTTTTAAAGTATCTTCTGAAATTATAAAACGGAGAGAAGGTGGTAGAGTTCCAGAGTCCTATTGCCACCACCCCAAAAGCCCAAAAATTGAGCAGGATAGTTTTAGGCATTGTTATGATACTACTGCACTACATAAACACCTATTATTACAAATAAATCAGCTGGTAATAGATGGGATCCACTCAGAGTGGTTGACCAAAGGCTGGACCGCCTGCATCATGAAGGATTCATAGAAGTGGACAACTCCACTTTTCTACAGGGTAACAATGTACCTCTACACCACATGGTAGCATTTGTCAAACAAGTCAAGTTACCAAGATAAGTAGGCACATGTCCTTACACATGATGATGGTCAAAAAGAGAAATAAAAATAACACCAGAAGAACCAAACACCCACTATTGATTGACTAAACAGTCTCTCAAGACTGTAAGAACACAAGCAGCTAGAGACAACTTGTATTGTAATAGATGCTAAATAAATAAAATTCAATTGAACTAAATTAGGTTATATACGCATTTTCATCTTGAAGCAGATGTTATTTTTTTAGGGTGCATAGGTGTACATGAGTGAGCTTGTCTTTCACCAGCTCTATTTGACAGTCTGATCAAACATATTTTATTAACACATTAAACCCTGCTTCTGTCAAAGAGGACTACAATCACTGACTAAAATCATCCTTGATAATCTTTTTAAAAAAAAAATTCAAATTCATTCAACAATGTCCTCTGTTAACCTTACTGCTGATGCCAAGTCCATGTTGACTGGATCATTGCAGGTCTGAGTAACATGAAAAACAGGTGTAGTGTGTGATACAAGGAAACTACATGCAAATCATTAGATTCAAACTCTTCTAGATAACTAACTAGATTAATACTCATCTTATTTATAAAGTTTAGATTCAGGGTAAACAACCCTTATTGTTAAACTGCTTGTCTACTTTGGGTGTGAACATTCGTTATTAACTGTCTTTTAGACATTTTAACACAGAGTAGTGAAAGATAAATGGCAAATAAACATAATGTTGGACCAGTTTCATTATACACAGGCCATGTCAATTGAAAATAGTAAGCAATAATAATACTCTTCATTTGTCAGTGTATATCTCATGAAACACATCAAAATTAGTCCTCAGCTTTTAACCCATCACTACTTACACCAAAGCAGCGGTCTGTCATTTTTCCAGTGACTGGGAAGCAGTTGGAGGGTTAAGGTTCCTTGCTCAAGGGCCCACAGTGGTTCACCTGTTTTGCCAACCTGACTTTAACCTAGATCCTCCAGACCCAAGCCTCTATAACCACTAGGGTACCACTCCCTAAGTACATGCAACAATACATATTAAAGAAAACAATATGGGTCTGATTACATAAAAGAGTGTATTCAACTACTCTGTGAATCTCTGTTGCTCTGCCAAAACAGATCTGAACAGTCAGGTGGTCATTAGGTAACTGGTGTGTCCTGTGGCGGCTTGCACCTGGATGTCAGCAGCTGATGCTTTTTTAAGCACATCATCTTGTTTAAGCACGTTAAGAGGTTTTTGTCTTCCTGCAGCTCAAACTCAGTCTAAAAACTATGATAAGTGTGTTTGACCGCAGCACAAAATTATAGGAGTAAAAACACAATAGCGTAGAATTTACAAAAAATTGCAGTGATTTATGTTGATTGTTGTGTTTTGTAGAGGTCTGAATTCTGAATGATGTAGTAGCTAAGCCTAACCATGTACTTTTGGAGTTAATAAGTTAATACGCTGTAGTTTTCAAGCTTATTGTCACGGTTTGAGAATAAAAATATAAATGAATAGGAAATTACAAAATTTTGCTTTAATTTAAAAAAAAAAAAAAAAGATAAATCCGCAGCCTGGCTAGTGTGACATCTCAACTGAATACTAGGTTAGTTAAATTGTTTAAATTTAAAATTTAAAATTTTGATTTTACGAGGAAATAAACATCCAAAATAAGTGTTGTTTGATTTTTAAAGGTTAAGTACACAACCAGGAGATAAAGAAGCAAACTGGTGCCAATTGACTGGCACCAATCTATTGGCAGCAACTGGGGGTACTAGAAATTTAAAAAAATACAACTGTGGCACCATTTAAAAGGGACATAAACAGGCTTTTTTAATGCTATAGATGTATTGCCAGGAAGCATTGTTACAACAAAGAAATAGTCTACCAAAGCCACATTCCTTTCATTTTTGTACTACATTTATATTGCAAGAAGGAAACCGTATTACTTTACTTTACTTGGTTTTGTGCCAAACTAATTACCATCTCCATACACCTGAAGGAGACAAATCCCCTCATACAGAATACACTAATTCTAGTAATGCACCCTGTTACTCTATGATCAGCCATAAGGATATCATAGAATTATTGAATTTGTTAAGTAATGTATATATTTAGATATAATAAATAATTACATATTTTGAAAATGGATTGTCTTTCAGTAAGTTTTCAAAGTAACATCCATCCATTTTCTATACCCGCTTATTCCTTTCCAGGATCACAGGGTTCTGCCGGAGCCTGTCCCAACTCATCTTAGGGAGAGACAGGGGTACACCTTGGACAGGTCACCAGTCCATCACAGGGCCACATACAAAGACAAAAAAACATACACACTTACACTCAGACCTACGGGCAATTTAGATCAACCAATCAACTTAGTATGCATAGAAGAAATGATGTAATTGGAGATTCTAACGAGGTGCCAAGTAAAATAGATTTAGTATCGATTCCCCGTCCTCCAAATGTTCACCAAGCGCGACGTAGATAGAATAGAGGCGTTAATCAAAATAACCTCGTAAAAATAAAAACAAATACGCATTTAGTGCGAACTAAAGACCAAACAATTAGATGCGGATTACTAAATATACGATCTTTAAGCTCCAAGTCTCTATTAGTACACGATCTAATTACTGAGACCCGGAGTGACATTTTCTGCCTAACAGAAACGTGGCTCCAAGAGGAAGAGTTTGTTAGTTTAAATGAATCGACCCCGTCCGGTTACTTTAATTATCATATTCCTCGAATCACAGGTCGAGGTGGAGGAGTAGCGGCGATCTACGACTCCAGTCTTACAATAAAATCCAAACCTAAATGCGATTATAATACATTTGAAAGCCTCACGCTTAGCTTAAAACTGCCGAGCTGGAAATCAGAGAAGCCAGTCTTGTTGGTGGTAGTTTACCGGCCTCCTGCTGGAGCTTATCTGGAGTTTCTGTCTGAGTTCTCAGATTTCTTATCTAGTTTATTGATCAGTACAGATAAAGTCATCATAGTGGGCGACTTTAACATTCATATGGATGTTGACAACGACAGTCTTAAGTTGGCTTTTGATTCTCTTCTAGAATCGCTGGGGATTTTACAAAAAGTTAACGAACCAACGCATTGTCTTAATCATACTCTTGATCTGGTCCTCGTCTACGGTGTAGAACTTGATAATCTGTTAGTGTCACATGTAAACTCCCTCCTATCCGACCACTATTTAATAACGTTTGAATTCAACATTGTCAACGTTACGCATAATAGGAGGAATTACTTTAGCAGGTGTCTATCCGATAAAGCTATCACTAAATTTAGGGTGGCCATTGCTCTTCATCTTCTTACAGTGGAACATAGTGAAGCAGTTGAGGGCTGTGACCTCGGTTCTACCTCTGCAGACGTTGATTTCCTTGTTGGTAGCACTGCAGATGTGTTGCACACAGCTTTAGATGTAGTTGCTCCTTTGAGAAAGAGGGTCTCTAACCATAGGAGCTTAACTCCCTGGTTTAACTCACATATTCGTATGTTAAAACAGAAAGTGTGTAAAATGGAAAGAAAGTGGTGCTCTAGTAGGTCTGTAGATATTTATTATGCATGGAAAGTTAGTCTAATAGTGTATAAAAAAATCGCTTCGCAAATCTAGAACAGCCTATTATTCAGTGTTAATAGAGGATAATAAAAATAACCCACGTTTTCTGTTCAGCACTGTAGCCAGGCTGACAAAGAGCCACAACTCTGTTGAGCCGTGCATCCCTGCAGCTCTCAGTAGTGAAGACTTTATGAGCTTCTTTAGCAATAAAATTGTCAGAATTAGAGAGGAAATCGGCCAGGCCCTCCCGGCAGTGGCTGTGGGCATTTCTTCAACCTCGGCGAAGAAAGGTTGAAAGGTCAGGAGCTGCTTGCTGACCTGCAGTTCCACCTCTGACCATCCCAGTGTCTGCCTTCACCTGTCTGTGTGGATGTCTGTTGGATACTTGCTGACATCCCGACCTGCAGTCCTCATCCCCTTGGATCACCGTCTATCCATATATCACCCATATACACAGAAGTCTAATTGGACTACCAATGACAGTTACTAATGTATCCTTTCTTGTACCTTTGACGGTGTCTCTATGTCTCTTATTCTTTCTTATTTCTTGCTCTACCTGGCTGGCCTTCGGCAGGAGGGTCCCCCCTCATGAGCCAGGTCCTGCTCAAGGTTTCTTCCCTCTTAAAGGGGAGTTTTTCCTTGCCACTGTTTGGCTTAAGGTTTTTCTTCCACTAGGGGAGTTTTTACCTGCCGCTGTTTATGTAATAATTGCTTGGGGGTCATGTTCTGGGTCTCTGGAAAGCGCCTAGAGACAACTTGTGTTGTAATAGACGCTATATAAATAAAATTGAATTGAATTGAATTGAATAATAATAATAATTACAAAAACAACTAAAAAAACAAAACAAGAAAATAATTTTTCTATTTACAGTCCACCTGTGAAAACTAACAGTCTGCACAGTGATCTTGGAAATTCAATTTGAAAACGTATGTGCTGGTCCTTAATATGGTCCTACTTGTAAAGGTCAAGCAGAATGCAAATGAATTCATCCAGCATTTTTCAGTTGCTTGTTCTTTGTTTGTCTTTTTTTTTTATTATTGAAGTTTTAATTCTACTTTCAAGTAAAAGTGATAAGGTTAGATACCTTTTTGCTTTCATTCTGAGAGCAACACCTTTATAAGGGAAAAACAACAACATTTTCAGTCCTTTAAAAAAGACAATAAATTAAGACATTTGTCACTTTGCTCAAGGTTTATTGAAAAGTTTGTTGTATGTTATTCGCAGAAATCTGCCAGTTTCCAAATAATGCCTAACTTTAAGAAACAATACATTTTATAACTCCATTTTGTTTATCAGTTATCAATGACTTTCCACTAAAAAGTGAAAAAGTGTTGTGGTCTAAATGTGTGGGAAATATATATTGTAAGAATAGGGAATGAAAGTATGAAGAGAGGAATATTTGGTCAAACTCATCAACATGGTAGGTCTGAAACTTGAACATCTGACCTGACCTTCTCATCGGTGACCCTGATCATTGAGCTTGACTATACTATTGATTTTTGTTGATTTGTAAAAGGCTTTAAAACCACTTTGGGCAAGTCAGACCTCAGTGAAAATATTTATTCTGAAGCAGATGCTCAGTTTATGATGGGAAAAAAATTAAATTTTCAAATGTATCCCAAACCAAAATATTGGTTTAAAAAAAAAGAAAGAGAAAAAGAACAAACTAAATATAATAAAAATGACTGGTTATCATTGACATGTATCGCAGAATTTGCCATTGTTAATTTGAACACAAATAACAAAATCAGTAATTTTAGCAAACAAAAAACAAGTAATTTTGATCATTTCATTTAGGTCTATCTTTTTCACATTACTGTGTATATTTTAAAAATTTTGTAAGAATATTGCTTCTTCCTAAATACAGTAAAGTATGTGCATTTTTATTCAGATTTTTTTTATATTTGTCCACATTTTCTGTTTTCTCTCATAAATAAAAGGTCACAATCTCTTATAGAAAAGACAAATGGCCAAATAAGTCAAAGTCTAAATCTACTGTGAATCCAAACAACACTGAAAAACAACATGAATGACAAGGTGTATCAAAGTATAAAAAGTTAATATCATCACAACAAACTTTGACAAACATTTATGTCAAAAGTGTAAGGGTGTCGAACCTCCTGTGTTCTGGCTTAATTGCAGCTGTTGGACAGAGAGCATTAAATATATTATTAACATTAGTCAGAGTTACCAGTCAAGGACTTTAAAATGGTTTGTCTCTCATAAATGATTCACCTGTTTCATGAGGTTTCTTTTTCTGAGCTGCTTTTCAGTTCGTTGTAGAGCTTTTGTACTGTCTCAAGCTCTGCTGAAACATCTAGAAATAAAAAGAAAACTAAATATCAGTTTAATTTTCAGTATTTCACTTATTTTTAGCAGAGTTTTGGTGGTCCACATAGATAATAGGTGACGGGCTAGGCTAAGAGCGGTTTACAAACTGCTCATGAACCAATTAAAGCAAGAACGGTTACGTCGCCCGGATTGGCATCACCAGGGCCCACCCTGGAACCAGGCTTGGGGGGGGCTGGAAATTGTGCTGGAGGTTGAGAGGTAGCGGCTAAAGATAGTTGGGCTCACCTGCACGCACAGCTTGGTCTCTCGAACCTAGCTCCTTAAAAGGGGCTGGATTCTCCACTACTCTTGAGTTGCCCAGGGTGAGTGGCGATGACCTGGTGTGGGCCTTCTTATAGCTCCCCAGCTCAGCCACCATGTGTTGGATTTTACCCCAGTAAACGAGATGGTCGCTTCCTTATGCTGTTGTGTCAAGGAAATGTGTAGTTTGGGAAACCCAGGATTTCATCTCTGCCTTTTGTAGATGTTCTCTTGTTGGCTTCATTGGGCCAGGAACTTCAGCATGTGCTGTGTTGGTTTGCAATCAAGTACAAAACGGCTGGGATTAGAATCAGCACCTCCAAATCCAATGCCATGGTTCTCAACCGGAAAAGGGTGGCTTGGCCTCTCCGGGTAGGTGGAGATGTTCTGCCTCAAGTGGAGGAGTTTAAGTATCTCCAGGTCTTGTTCACGAGTGAGTGAAAGATGGAGCATGATTGACAGACTGATTGGTGCAGCGTCTGCAGTCATGCAGTCAGTGTACTGGACTGGCTTGCTGAAGAAAGAGCTGAGTCACAAGGTGAAGTTCTGGATTTACCGGTCAATCTATGCTCTCGCACCCTTACCTATGGTCAATAACTTTGGGTAATGACTGAAAGGACAAGATCGCAGATACAAGTGGCCAAAATGAATTTTCTTCTGCAGGGTGGCTAGGCGCTCCCTAGAGATAGGCTGAGAAGTTCAGTCATTTGGGAGGAGCTTGGGGTAGAGCCGCTGCTGCTTCACATCAAGAGGAGTTGGCTGAGGTTGCTTAGGGATCTATATCACTAGATAGGTGTTCCAAGCATGCTACACTGGGAGGTGAGAGGAAACCCAAATTTCTGACCAAAGTTGGAGGAAGTGTCTGGGGTGAGGGATGTCAGGGCATCTCTGCTCAGACCACTGCCCCTGCAACCCAGTCCCAGATAAGTGGATGAAAATGGATGGATGAATGGATCAATTCAATTCAATTCAATTCAAACCAATTCAATTCAATTCAGTTAAATTCAATTCAATGCAGCTTTATTTATAAAGTGCCAAATCATAAGAAAAAGCCATCTCAAGGCACTGGCAGAATACAATTCAACTCATTCTTAATTAGTCCAGACAGTACAAAAATTAATAAAGGTAATATTAATTTTAATTAATTTAATTTAATTTAATAAATTTAATTAATTAATTGCCCAGCTAAGGCAAACAAAAGACTTCACCAAGATGTTTTTGTTTGATACAATTGACTGATATGAACAAGCACAAGGTGATTGTGGAATGGAAAAAGTCCCTTTTAACAGAATGAAACCTCTGGCAGAACCAGACTCGGGAAGGGTGGCCATCTGTCTGGAGTGGTTGAGAGGCCAGAGAGGAGGGAAAAAGAAGAAGAAGGAACACAAGTTGATCACAACAACAGAGTTAGAATAAAGTTGGAGTAAAAGCAGTTAGAGTGAGAAAACATGTATCATGGGACGTCCCTCAGCAGACCAGGCCTCTAGAAGTATAACTAAGAGATGGTTCCTTAACTATACGCTTTACTAAAGAAGAAAGTTTTAAGCTTACTCTGAACTGAGAGCTGGATCCAGAAGAGAGGGGCCTGATGATTGAAGCCTCTAACTACCATTTTACTTTTAGAAACTCTAGGCACCAAAAGTAAACCTGTAGTCTGAGAACAAAGGGCTCCACTCGCTTGGAAAATGTGGAATTATGACGTCTTTAAGATATGATGGGGCTTGGTCATTAAGAGCTTTATTTGTGAGAACATTTTCAAAGTATAAACTCGATTTTACAGAGAGCCAATGAGAAGAAGTTGAACTAGAGGCATACCATTTCTCCTGCTAGTTCTTGCTACAACCCTGGGTGGAGCATTTTGGATGAGATGGGCGGTACAATCTACCATATTTCAATCTTTATGGTCTATTTTAGCATGAGTAGCTCACCTAATACTAACCCTTGATGTTGTCTAATATTACTTTATATTTATTCTGATCAATTGTGTTCACATATTCTCATTGCAAGTGTCGCTAAAACAACAGCTGAAGCAAGTTCTGCCAGAGCTGACTGGTCAAGAAGTTGCAATTTAAAAATGTCCATCCATCCATTTTCTATACCCGCTTTATCTTCTTTGTCTTTGCAGGGTACACCCAGGAGATGACCCGGAGGGACCTCACGCAAGCATGGGAAGGACAGGCAAACTCCACACAGAAAGACTCCTGCTGAACCTTCTTGCTGTGAGGCAACAGTGCTAACCACCAAGCCACTGTGCTGCCAATTTAAAAATATTTAAATAAAAAGGATTTTTGCCTGAAATATGCAAACAAGTTAACATTTGGTGGACGGGGAGTGTGGCAGTAATGTTACACACATCCTGTTTATGTGACCCAGATGAATATGGGTAAAAATGTGCATCTATCAACAAAATAAAAAAAAAAATACAATAAAATAAAAAAATTTCAGCTTATCAACATAAATCAATATCTTTTCAATCTTTAAACCAGGTGGTTTCTTTACCTGGAATTGAGTGCTCCTCTGTTTTTTTTTTTTTTTTTTTTTTTTTTTTTTCTTTAACCCTTGTTTGCATATATATTTATGGTTGATACCATGTTGGTATAACCGGAGTTGTATATATGCATTTTAATCTGGTAACCAAGGGTGTTTTGTGTGTGTGGGTGAGTGTGTGCAAGTGTGCTACCTTCACCAGCCCTCATAACAGTCAAACTTATATTTTTATTGATCCCTGGAGAAATCAAACAAGATAAAAGTAAAGGGAGAGTCGGAGAGAGGGGTGTAAATGTTCTGCAGAGGAGGGCTATAGTCACCGGGTGTGGAAAGTGGAGAGAGAGAGAGCAGAAGAAAGAGACAAGACAGTGGTGGTGCAGTTTGGTGTCTATGTTGTAATATTTGTCAAGAAGTTTATAATGTGTTGTTTAAGGGGTAAAAGGTGGACACAAGACAATCAGTCGTTATAAGCAAAAAAAAGAGAAAAAAAAAAAAAAGAAAAAAAGAAAAAGAAAATAGAGGAAAATAGAGGAAAAAGGAGGAGGAGTTTCATATTTACAATCACATTTCTGATCGTTTGAGCGTTGGGGGGGTGCTGGAGGCAGTATTGAGTAGTCATATATAATACCTACATACATACATACACATACATATGTGGACATGTATGCTGTTATCTAGTACATATTCTTTATACATTGTAAACAGAGCAACTCAATTTGTACCTCAATGCACAATGCACACACACACACACACACACACCCGTATACATACACCCAGCAATGATCCGTGTGTTGACCTCGAAGCATTATGTATGTAAGATACATGTGCATCAGTAAGTAGTTATTCATACATATTAATATACTCTGATACAATCATGTGCACCTGTGCTTTTTAGTTTCATGTGCATATACATATATCCTGTATTTGTCCATATATATATATATATACCTATACATTAATTAATACACATATAGAAATGCATCTACATATACACAGCAACATATAAACACCTAGTGCATACTTATATATATCTATATATATGCATACATACAAACACACATACATACCCACATATACACATCCGCACATGTACACACACACCCACACACGCACACACACACCTCCACATGTGTACTCCCATGCACACACACACACACACACACACACACACACACACACCTCCACATGTGTTTGCACTCACCCACACCCACGTCCACATGTGTATGTACACACACATGCACACACACACGCACGTGCACAGACACATATACCCACACACACACGTGTACTCTCACGCACACACACACACACACACACGTGTACCTGCACACGCACACACACACACGTACATGCACATGCACACGCACACACACACACACGTACATGCACACGCACACCCACACATACATACACGTGTACGCACCCCCCCCCACACACACACACACACACACACACACACACACACCCACATACCCACGTGTACCCACACCCTACCTCCCCCCACACACACACACACACACACACACACACACACCCACATACACCCGAGTACGCACACCCTACCCCCCCCCCCCCCACACACACACACACACACACACATACACCCACATACACACGTGTACGCACACCCTACCCCCCCCCCCCCACACACACACACACACACACACACTCGTGTAAATGCGCACACACGTACACACACACACACACATGTACATGCACACCGACAACATGGAAACCCATATATATATGGTAATACCTACATACTCATAATTCTTTGTGCACATAAATACATACATATACAAAAATATGATAATAATCACAATAAAAAATGACAACAACAAATCATTTACATACCTCCTTCCTTTGAATAGTTATTTTTAACTTTACTAAAGTAATTATTCTTACAAAGCCCCTGTTGGTTCCCATCGTCACCGGTCATCGCCCCCCTGCCCCCTGCCCCCAGGCCAACCCATGCCCCCCCCTCAAGAGGCGGCTGCAGCCAACCCACCCAGCAGAGCAGGACAGAGGAGAAGGCGGCCACCGGTCCCACCTCCCCTTCCATGTCAAATCACCTCCGCAAGGGGCCTGACAAGTCCAGGAAGACAAGGGCGCGGGGCGCCCCCGGATCCCCAGGCAACCCACCATGGCGCGTCCCCGCCAAGCAAGAACGGTGCCGTCACGGTCCGCCAGCGTCGGGGCACCGCCACATGTCCGGCCGCCACAGCGGTGACACCAGACTCCCAGGGCCGAACAGCACTGCTCCTCTGTTTTGAGTGAGAGCTCGATTGATTCCTTCATGGTTTTCCACAGTGTTTGCAGGATGTCCTCCTAATTCAACATTCAAATCTTTGATCACTTATCACAGAGTTAAAATTGGTCCAAAAATAAATGATTCACATGTAAAACAACAGAATACCATTTTTTTATGCGAGTTTTTGTTTTAGAAAAACAATGATACCAATAGATGGTTATTTTAGATAAAGCACTTTTCATAATTATGTTTTTTTTACATATAAACATACTAAGAATTTCTTTTGAACTTATTTAAAGTCTTTTTACAATTGCAGGATTTAGCATGATTTATCATCAGTAAAATTTTAAAAAACGAGACAAACCATCAAGCTTTTCAGCTGCTTCAGCATTTCATCCTTGGCCTGGTCAAACATGATGTTCTTTGATTCAATTACGTGTCTCATAATTGTTTCCCTCATGTTTTGCAGTGAACCCGTTCCTCTGAATTCTGCTGCTCCTTGAAAACAGAAGATCATAAGATCAGTATTATCTGTGATTTCAAGGAATATACATTAAACCATTATAGATCTAGATTTTACTTACTGTTGTAGCACTGCTGCATGTTTCTTTCAATGTTATCTGTCAGACTGGTGTAGACGGTCTTCTTGCGTTCACGGATGACTTTGTTCAGCATTGACTTGAGTTTTTCCTCCTAAAAAAGATAAAAAATTACATTACAATTACTTACCATTTCAGGTTTTACCTCTAAGCAGAATATTTTCCTTTACAATTGTCACAGACATAGATTATAAATTAGTTTTAAAGTAGCAGCAATAGCAATGACTATAACACTTTTAACCAACACAAATGTACGTTGTGAACATTATTTTTATTTTCTCAATCTTTACCTCTGTCTTGAGAAATATCAGCTGCAGTTCAACATTTTTGTACTTGTGAATCAGCCTCTCGGTGTCAAGTGAAAACTTGTTGATGGTATCGTTGAATGGTCCGCATTTGTCATCGTTTCTGAAACACATTTAAAAGTTGAAATAACATCAAATATAATTACTTAATCGGTTGGTTCTATTTATACTGTACAGTTACAAAGTGGGTCAACCAAGCAACTGATTTAATGGACAAATTTTCAGCAACAAAAATTGTATTCACTCTTTAAGTTCTTACGGGAAGGTTTTCCTGAATTTCTCATCAATGCTGTCAGTCAGAAATGATGCCAACTTCATGTTGAGGTTCAGTATTTTTCCTTTTTTAGGTTTGCGGACGCCACCGTTGTTGACAACACCCTTCAAGACCCAGTAAATGGCAATGCCACTCTTCCTCTGTGAAAGAGTGAAAAAATGTTGAACACAAAACCACAGGAAGTCTGAATTAAAATAATTAATTAAAGAATTAAAAGAATATTTGAAGAAGGACTTCAAGGTTTTTTCACATGAACTTTTGGATTCTGCAACTGCTTCTTGAAGGCATTTTTCAAAATCCATGTAAGAATGCTTTATTTCTTTTCGAACCAAGCCGTGCTGAAGGGTAACATTTGTCATGAGCTTTTTATACACTTCTGTCTTGCTGCTGGCCTAAAAGACAAAAATAATAATAATGATATTAAAAACATGAAACATTTAAAACAATAAGCCTGTGCTGGCAACAATGTTAAATCACTGGGGACCCCTGAGTAAGGCCCTTAACTCCCAACTGCTCCCCGGGCGCTGATGCTAGCATACCACTGCTCAATAATGATGGGTTAAAAGCAGAGGTCCAATTTCGGTGTGAGATACATACTGACAAGAATGGAAAAAAAAATAAATTATAATAATCATATATTACCAAAAGTACTGTATTGACTCTGCACATTGTGTTCATTTTTATTTTCTTTATAAACCCACCCAACCCATCTGACCTCTTTTCCACGACTGGCCCCTTGAATCAGAGAGAGAATCCCACGAGCTCCAGACACATAGTTCAGTGTTTCTGAGTGGCAGTCATTGAGGTTCCTCAGAAACTCCTGAAGATTGGGTATTTCTGGAAAAATACAAGTCAAACAAAATTTTTTATCCAAAACGTTTTTCCACTGACTACTGAACAACGACTTCACCTACCAGTGTCCTCCTGATTTAGAAGTTTCCCTTTAAAAAACTCTCTGGAGCTCACTGTGAACACTTTCAAACAGTCATCACTGAAGTGTTTCTGAGGAACATGGGATTTTATTAAAATTGCTGTCAAGAATAATCTCAGGACGCACATCACCAGTATTTCAAACTCACCTTTAATTTCCCTAATTTGTTGAACTCTTTCTGGACTTCATTCTTAACCTCTCTGTTTCTTTTAATGATGGCAGCACGGATGGCTTTTGCTGAGCTATGAAGAAATAAAAATTAATAAATAAATAAAATAAAGTATATGGTGTTTGAAATTTTGTGAACTCAATATATTTTAACCATTATGTGTAGACAAAACCACAAATACAGACAAGAGTCCAAGAGACCTGAATATCATGTGTAACAGATAACGGATGGTTTGTGGGTTGGTTGTGTTTATGTGTTCTTGTGACTGTTCAGCAGGACAAAATACGTTGTATTTTTGTTTGGAGTGAGGCCTGTTTACATTTTTAATCAGTGGAAATTTAAATCAACTGTGAATATTTAAGATTTTATTTTACTTACTGATCATCCAAATCTTCAGTAAGATCTGATTTGCTGCAGATGAAGTGAATGCGTTGACACTCGCCACCGTTTCCAAGGAAACTGGCAGCACCTTTCAGGATCTCCCAGGATTCTTGCTCTGATGCTGCTCGATTGATTTCAGTTACAATCCACACAGTGGAACAATTCCCAACAATCTGTAAACGCATAACATGTTTTGTAAATGGCATTAATTGATGATGTGAAGAGAAAAAATTCAAACATCACAAAACAAACCAAAAATACCCCTTTCCACATTTGATCCCTGCTCTTGTTACGGTCCCCGTTTTTTAGGAAGGTCCACCAGAGTGACGTGCTGGAGAAGATCGTTCTTAGGCACCCTTAAAGTCACACATTTGACCAGCGGCCAATACCACCGTGTTACATCTTTATCTCCTCCCTGTTTTGTGTCACTTCTTGTGTATTTGAGAAATCTTGCAGATAGCTCTTTAGCCTGGTGTGGAAAAAAAGAAAAGAAAAAAAGACAGATAAATATAATATCAATAATAAATGAATACATATAAATATTAAACATATATTAATATATTAATATTAAACATATATATATATATATATATATATATATATATATATATATATATATATATATATATATATATATATATATATATATATAGCTGTAATTTGAGTGTATATGACGAATCCATTAAATGTAAATAAATTGCACTGGAACGGATGAAATAGTGTTCTTTCTTACAGATTCACATGTCAAAATCTTCTTCCTGGACCGCAGGAATTCAGGAATTTCTCTGAAGTATTTACTGTCTATGAGGTTTTCTGGGGATTTTGTTTTCCATTCATCTCCATACAGAGCTGACAGCTTCTCGCTGATTTCATGATCTTCATCATCCTCCTGTTCCTGATCTTCATCATCATGAAAATGATTTATTGACCACAGCTCATCCTTCCACTCCTAAAAACAAAAGATAATTAGGCAAACTTTAAATTGACTGTGAGAGTGTAAACAAATCTTTATTTTATAGTAATATGTAAATCAGCTTCAAAATATAAAAAGCCATTTTGATTTTTTTCCATTGTTTACCTCTTTTGTGATGAATTCAATCTCTGCCTCATACATTGTGTTGTGCATGTTTCCCTCTACTTTAATCATGACTGAGGTACACGCATTAACACTTCCAGAAGGCAGAAGATTCTTCTGACCAATCACAGCATTTATTAAAGAGCTCTTTCCAGCCCCCGTTTTACCAAACACACCAACCAGCTCCCTCTTGTCAACCTCCAGATCAAGGATTTTAGACCTGCAAAGGATTTAGATGAAGAGTTGATTCATCAATGATTGACTAAGTTGATTCAACTTTGAAATCACAATGTTATCAATTTGGAAAGGGCCTATGGAGGATCTACATGAGACTTTTGTAAAACTTTGGATTCATGTGTAAATGACGTTACCTCAAAGCTTTGTCTTTAGTTGATGAAATTGATTATTCTACTAATTATCTTGGGGTATTGCAATGTGGAGCTCATGATCCCATTATGAGTCAATGCCACCCTAATATTTGTGCTCTCTGTTTTTTCCTTTTTCCTTTTGTTTGTTTTAACAAGAAAACTCTACAACATGCAGGACATATGCTTTGAGGAACCAAAATTGCCAAGCAGAGGGGATCTCCACTTTTTACAGATGATGTGGTTCTGTTGGCTTCATCAGTCCAAGACCGTTCAAATCTCGCTAGAGCAGCTCACAGCTGAATGTAATGCAGCTGGGATAAGAATAAACATCTCCAAATCTGAGACCATGGTCCTCAGTTAGAAAAAGGTGGAGTGACCTCTCTGGGTTTGGAATTAGATCCTGCCCCAAGTGGAGGAGTTCAAGAATCTCAGGGTCTTGCTTAAGTGCAAGCACTTAAGTGTGAGTGAGGGAAGAATGGAGCAAGAGATTGATAGGCGGATCGGTGTGGCATCCTCCGTAATTTGGATTCTGCAATTATCTCATGTGGTGAAAAAAGAGTTTCACTTTTTGATTTACCAGTCGGTCTACATCAGAGTAGAGCTGCTGCACTTCCACATCGAGCAAATCCAGATGAGGTGGCTTTGGCATCTGATACGAATGGACAGCTCCATGGTGAGGTTTTACAGTCATGTCCCACTGGGAGGAGACCCCGGGACAAACCCAGGACACACTGAAGGGACTTTGTCTCTAAGCTGGCCTGGGAATGCCTTGCGATACCCCAGTTAAGTTGGACAAAGTGCCTAGGAAGAGGGAAGTCTGAGCTACCCTGCTTAGGCTACTGCCTAAGAACTGCTACGTGATATGATGGATGTTCAAGACAGAGGTGGTCTTCCCCCATCAGGTCAAATCTAGTCAAGTAGGCCATCATTGCTAATCATAAATAAATAAATAAATAAATAAATAAATAAATAAATAAATAAATAAATAAATAAATAAATAAATAAATAAATAAATAATTTGCATGTATGTGTAGGCGTGCTCATCAATGTTTCTGCAGTCTGACTCCATTATTATTATTATCTATTATATTATAACAGTTTTTTCTTGGTATTTAATTTAGAGGCAGCATCTTGCATAGGAAATAAATAAGATTAAATATGAATAAAATAATAAATAAAGTATAACATAAAATAAAATAAATATGAATAAAGTGTAAAGTGTAAAGATACAGTACATGTACGCTTCTATTAAAGAAACAACTAAAACTTTTTTCAACCAAAAAGTGACAGGTTTTTCAAAAGACCCTCGAAAACACACCGACAGCAACTGCTGTGATTTTGTTTAAAATTATATTTTTTAATGAAGACATTGCAATTGGGTGCCTTATGTCACTCGGAGGTTTAGTTTAAGGTTAAACGCTAAACATCTAATCTAGTGAATTATCAACATCAACCCAATTTGAAATATAAAGGACTGGTTCTTTAGGTGATGGTTAACTTATAGCATTGGTTGTGTAAAAACTGAAAAGTAAAGTAGAGAAAGCATTGACTTTTTTGGTGATTTTGAAGAAATGTAGTGAATAAAATAAAAATTAACTTATTAGTGAGATAAGCTTTTGTGAAATGAGCACAACAACACACTTAGTGAGATACTTACTTCAGGAAAGCGTTGAGCTTTGTGTTTTCTCTGGTTTGCAGTCTCACATTGACATGTCCCATTATCTTTTTCACATCAGACAGTATCATTGCTTCTATCATCATGAAAGTAAAAAAAAAAAAAACAATAATATTCAGGAATCATGAACTTATATAACTTATAAATGATATGAACTTATATATTTATGCTTTTACCTGAGAGTGATGTGGATTCAGTCTTACGCAGCCATTTAGATGGTGTTTCCACTTTACTAGACTCTCCCTGAACATCCTGCTTTCTTTTTCCTTGTTATATTTATTTGAAAGAAAGACAATATATACTTAAGTCCATTCTCTAATAAAAAGAATAAAAATAAAAGAAAAAATAACAATATTCAGGAATCATGAACTTATATAACTTATATATTATATGAACTTATATATTTATGCTTTTACCTGAGAGTGATGTGGATTCAGTCTTGCGCAGCTGTTTAGATGGTGTTTCCATTTTACTGGACTCTCCCTGAACATCATGCTTTCTCTTTCCTTGTTATATTTATTTGAAAGAAAGACAATATATACTTAAGTCTTTATTTAAGACATAAGACTTATTTATTTATGTCTTGTTTTTTTATTTGTATTAATAGAAAACAAATCTAATTCATAATACTGCGTTTCTCACCGATATCAGCTGAGCATGACGTAGCCTGAGGACAAACAAAAATAAAGCTTTTTGAAAAGAACTGAGTCATTAACTGGAAATATACATGATACCATAGCTGTTACTTTAAAAAAAAATAACTTAGTCCGTAAACAAAAACACACAACAATTTGTCTTTAAGCTTTCATTCATTAAAGTCAGGATTTATTGATTTAATGCAGGGAGTTTGAGTCAGGAAAACAGATGATGTTCACCATCTTCATCTGTCATTAACAATGATCCCATGAGAAGGTTTAGTGTCATAAAATATAACTGAATGTTTAGGTATGTTAAATCATTAAGTATCTATAAACTGCAATATCCTACTTTTCTCAGTCAAATACTCTGTTTTTATATGTTTCTGTAGAAACTGCAAATAAAACAGTCATGAAAGAAACATACTAAAAAAAAAAAAACTGAACAAGATACATTTACAATCATAATTCATATATATTATATTTTATTACTGTAGAAATGTGTTTAACTTACTTGAGTAGATAAATCAACAGTGTTCTGATCTGGGTTTTGTTCTTCCTTTGGAAAAAAACCCCACAATTATTGGAAACTGACTTGATTATAAACTAACAGCTGTGATTCTCTGTTAATATACTTCATCATAACTAGAAACATGTTCTTCTGTAATAGTGTATCAACAGAAATTTGATTCACAAATATTTGTAGTAAAACTGTACATCATATATTCCCAGTTCTGGACATTACCTTCAACAGTTTCAGTCTCTTCTTGAACCTTGCTCGAGGTCCCACTTTATTGATCAGTTTGTCAATGTCATCATCCTCCAGACAATAAAGATTTTCCGTGTCAATGCCTTCATCTGTAAATAACAGATCATTTCAATCTTTGTCAATTGTTGCATAAATCCATTTTAAAACATTGTGGCAAAGTTTTGGACATTGCTGAGAATTTTTGGTGTTTTTTAAATACCAAGCAGAATCATGGAACACCTGGATGACTTTTTAACATATTTTGTATTATTGGTTGCTTATTTAATTTACACAAAAGAACAAGCAGGAATCTGTTGAAAATGATCTGATAAACAAACAAACTACAAACTGTCACACCCTCTTCAGTTATTGTTATGTTTGTTGTCAGTCATTCACACACATTTGTCCTTAGTAATCATGTGTTTTAACAGTTTACCTTTAAATGTTTCAGTCCACTCGCTAAGACCCCACTGACTTAGTTTACCACAAACAAAGTCATCCATGACCAAGAGCATAAACTGAAAAATAAATCACAATGTTAATATTATATTAACTTCTGCTCGAAGTTGCAGATTTGTCTGGAACAATTATATAGGCAGATTAAAAACTGATTTAAAAGGTTAAAACAGCTTACCTGTTACAGAAGTTAAGGAAAAAAAAACAAACTGTGACAAAGGGTAAAAAGATGGTTGTGAGAGTGAGATGTGTAGGAAGGCACAGCAACGCAGATGGGAGGAGCCACATTGATCAAAAAAATAACTTTTTTATAGGTTTCATTTCCTTGCAAAAGCAAGTTTCTCCAGGTCTTCCCACTTTTTTGGTAAATAATGTTTGCATGTCTAATTTCCATTTGCCAAGTTGGCACAGGAAAAATTTAGATTACTTACTTAGGTCATTAAGCCAAAAACAAATAATTTTATTTAGAAAAAAAAATGTCTTACTGGAATAAAAAAAAAGCAGGAATTATTACTGTTTTTTAGAATGAAACTGGGCTGCTGAATGAAAACAAAGAACCCAGCGCTTTTTAATAACCCCAATTCCAGTCTATGTTTGAACTACTCTGATCCAAAAACGTTCCACTGCATAACCAACAACTGCTGCCAAAACCAAGACACAAGTTGTAGATTTGTCTGGAGCAATTATTTAGGCAGATTAAAAAGGAATAAAAAAAAAATTTAAAACAGCTTACCTGTTACAGAAGTAATGAAAACAAAAACAAACTGTGACAAAGGGTAAGGAGATGGTTGTGAGAGTGAGATGTGTAGGAAGGCACAGCAACGAAGATGGGAGGGGCCACACTGAGCAAAAAAAAACTGTTTTTTATTGGTTTTGTTTCCTTGCAGAAGTGAGTCTCTGCAGGTCTTCTGTGCCAAGCTGGCACATGAAAGGACCAGGAAGAGCTGGGAGAGTGTTCAGATTTCCTGACGGCCTGGTGGATGAAACTGTCCCTCAGTCGGCTGGTTCTGGCTCGGAGGGTCCGCAGCCTCCTCCCTGATGGCATCAGACTGTGCGACGGGTGGGTGGGGTATCACACAATGCTGAGGGCTTTGCGAGTCAGATGTCTGCTGTAAATGTCCTGAAGTGAGGGGAGAGAGACACCAACGATCTTCTCAACTGCTCTCACTACACGTTGGAGAGACTTGCGGCAGGATGTGGTGCAGGCTCCGTACCACATGGTGATGCAGCTGGTCAGGATGCTCTCGATGGTGCCTCTGTAGAAGGTGTACCTGATGGGGGCCGGGGCTCTGGCTCTTCACAGTTTGCAGAGGAAGTAGAGACGCTGTTGTGCTCTCTTGGCGAGTGATGCGGTGTTAACAGTCCAGGAGAGGTCCTCTGAGATGTGGACTGTTAACACCGTAAGGGGGAACCTTCTTGCCGAAGGCCAGCTGGGTAGAGCAGGAAGTAAAGAGAGAATAGAGACATAGACACACCGTCAAAGGTACAAGACAGGGTACAAAAGTATAATTATCTGTCAGCAGCAGAACTAAGACTTCTGTGTATATATGGGTAATATATGGATAGTTTGTGATCCACATAGACGAAGACTGCAGGTCAAGATGTCAGCAGATATCCAACAGACATCCATACAGACAGGTGAAGGTAAACACTGAGATGGTCAGAGGTGGAACTGCAGGTCAGCAAGCAGCACCTGAAGCTACATATAGGTATTATGAATAAAAGAGAAGAGGCTTCTACTGAAACAAAAGTATTGCTGTTGAGTAATGATGACAGTTGTGGACGATTTAAAGTAATTACTGGTTTTTAGACTGAAGCTGGGCTGCTGAACAAGAACAAACAGCCCAGCGGTTTTTAATAACCCAAATTCCAATCTGTGTTTCAACTACTCTGATCCACAAATGTCACAATGCCTAACAAACAATTGCTACTAAAACAAATATACCACAGAACATCACGTGCACCAAAATGCAAAACATGCAGCCTCTTCATGCAAAAATGAAACTGACACCTAAAGACATGCAGAAAACCAGTGGTTTTAAATCAGATGATGAATTCTCACATCCTATTGCAATAAACAGTTCTCTTCAAAGAGCGCATATTTCATGTATGCATTTTATTGAAATTGATAGAAAATGGATGAAACATGAAACTTTTAAATCTTTAAATCTTCAGATTGGAATATATGCATTTAATATACATAGTTTTTTTTGTTTTCAAAGAGAGCAACTACAAAAAAGCCAGAAAATAAGGTTTAGCTCTGTCATTTGAAGCTTTAAATCATCAAATTAAAAATTTACTACAATTTGTGCCATTTTGTAGTTTCAGCATTAAATTTCTGCATCTAAATATCACTGAAATTGTAGTGCTTGCAGCTATAAACCAGCACTAAATTAAATTTGCTCATATAGCCTATATACATTATATAACATAAGAGGTCACTGCAGCTGTTTGTTACAGCAGAGCCAAAACTCTCAAAGACAAAATGTGAGTCTTCATTGTCTGTAATCATAAGGAAGGTCATAAAATGGTCTAAAGACCAATATTTTCATCACAAATGCCTCTTCCACAGAGTCAGGTCAATGTACACTACATCAGAACAACACCCACAGACAGGATGGATGACAACCTGGATTACAGACATGACTGAGTCCAGATCATCACTTCATCAAAATAGAAAAACTTTATGACATGATTATAGATTGTTGTTGTTTGTCAGTCAGAGCACAAACAGTTAACACATGTTTATTCTTTGACATATATATTTTTATTACCAGTTTAATTATGTTTTCTTACAAAGTTGCTTTATTCAGTTCACAGCAGAGTTTTTGTACCATCACAAGCTCTGTTGAGACATCTGAAGAACAAATATACTGTATATTTACAGGAATGTGGTTTTCAACATAAATGATTTCACTTGGATATGTTTCCATTCAACTCCATCTCCTCTAAATTCATGAAACACTCAGGAGAGTTACCTGTTTTTGGCTGATAGAAACACACACCATGCTTTTTTTTTCTGTTTTACAAATCTACATTTGTTTTCATTATGAGTCACAATGCAGACACTATATAAGAGAAATGCAGCAGAGAACTTTAGATTTAAAGATGTGTATGAACGACCTATGGTCCAGTAATGCCATACCAATAAGAGAGAAAACATTTTTGAGCAGTCGAGAGGGGATGGGTTCTAACAGACACATGGATGGTTTAGCTCTAAGACAACTGAGGTCAGCTCAGGGTGGTGTACAGGAACGAAACAGTCTAGAGTCAGGTCAGAGCCTATGGGGGTAGCTGAAGCTAAGGAAATGCTCACAGCCGCTGCTGGGTGGGCTTGGTTGATTTCCTGTCTTATTCTGACAGTTTTACTGCTAAAGAAGCTTATAAAGTGTTCACTACTCGGCAGTGAGGAGGGAATTAGTCTGGGAGGGATAGAATTTAGATAGATAGGGATAGCATTTTTTATTTGTTTGTTTTTTTGTTTCTTTCTTTTTTTAAATTAAAGATTATTACTACTTTCAAGTAAAGGTTGAGAAAAGACAAGGTTAGATACCTTTTTGCTTCCGTTCTGCAAGCAACACATATATAACGGAAAATTGACAATATTTTCAGTCCTTTAAAAAAGACAATAAGTTAAAACTTTTGTCACATTTTTTAAGAATAAAGTCCATTAAAAACAAAAACAAAACAACAACAAAAGGTCTCGGCTTTTTTCGAATACCAAAGGTAAATTTACATGCATTCGTAAAAAAAGAAAGAAAGAAAGAAATATTCCAGTGGCATCTACTTGAAGTAATCCATCACTACTAAGAAAGACTTTAAAAAGTCCTGCTGAGTTGGGTTTGGGACAAAAAGCAGGTGAACCGAGGTATCACACTGGGTCTCCAGTCTGATATTAGAGTTAGCAACATTCATAACAGTAGAATAGTGACTAAAAGGTTGTTTATCAGTTATCAATGACTTTCCACTGAAAAGTGAAAAAGAGTTGTGGTCTAAATGTGTGGGAAATATATATTGTAAGACTAGGTAAGTATGAAAGTATGAAGAGAGGAATAATTGGTCGAACTCATCAACATGGTAGCTCTGAAACTTGAACATCTAACCTGAACTTGAGCTTGACTATACTATTGATTTTTGTTGAGCTAGAAAAGGCTTTATAACCGCTTTAAGCAAGCCAGACCTCAGTGAAACTATTTATTCTGAATGTTGGTAGTATCAAAAAAAAAAAAAAGATTTAATAGCCAAGCAGATGCTCAGAATATGATGAGGAAAAAATTAAATTCTCAAAATTATCAAAAATCAAAATATTGTTTAAAAAAAAGAAAGAGAAAAAGAATAAACTAAATATAATAAAAACGCTTGGTTATCATTGATATGAACAACGTACAATTGCATGTATCGCAGAAACTGCCAATTTTTAATCAGAACGGAAATAACAAAATCAGTCATTTTAGCAACTGGAAAAAAAAATAATTTTGATCATTTCATTTAGGTCTATCTCTTTCACATTACTGTGTATATTTTAAACATTTTGTAAGAATATTGCTTCTTCTTTAATAAAGTAAAGTATGTGCACTTTTATCCTGAGTTTTTTTTATTATTTGTCCACATTTTCTCTTTTCTCTCATAAATAAAAGGTCACAATCTTTTGACAAAAAAAAGTTATAGAAAAGACAAATGGCCAAATAAGTCAAAGTCTAAATCTACTGTGAATCTAAACAACACTGAAAAACAACATGGATGACAAGGTGTATCAAAGAATAAAAAGTTGATATCATCACAACAAACTTTGACAAACATTTATGTCAAAAGTTTGAGGGTGCTGAACCTCCTGTGTTCTGGCTTCAGTGCAGCTGTTGGACAGAGAGCATTAAATACATTATTAACATTAGTCAGTTAACAGTCAAGGACTTCAAAATGGTTTGTCTCTCATAAATGATTCACCTGTTTCATGAGGTTTCTGTTTCTGAGCTGCTTTTCAGTTCATCGTAGAGCTTTTGTACTGTCTCAAGCTCTGCTGAAACATCTAGAAAAAAAGAAAACCAAATCTCAGTTTAACTGTCAGTATTTCACTTATATTTAGCAGAATTTTTTGTCCACAAAGATAATCTCACAAATACAGTATATCCTTCAACATGCACTGTGGGTAGTTTCCAACCTGGCCATTCAATTCAATTCAATTCAATTCAATTCAATTCAATTCAATTCAATTCAATTCAATTCAATTCAATTCAATTCAATTCAATTCAATTCAATTCAATTCAATTGCCTGGTCTTTGCCCTAGGGACCCAGCCGGGCTTAGCCTGAAATGGTGATGTGGGCCATCTTTCCAGTAAGCTCACCACCCACAAGAAGATTCCTGAATTTCCCAGTGCATGTTGGACACTTGCATGAATGCCTTTTGTCATCGGTTCTTTTCATAATTTTTATGGTCAGAATTTCTAGGCGTAGCCAGGGGCCGGAAGGGGTCCAGTTTGGGAACCCCAAGATTTCATCTGTGCTTTTTGCAGATGATGTTGTCTTGTTGGGTTCATTGGGCCAGGACCTTCAGCATGTCATGGGGCGGTTTGGAATAAAGTGCGAAGATGCTGGGATGAGAATCAGCACCTCCAAATCCGTTCTTGACCGGAAAAGGGAGGCTTGACCTCTCCAGGTAGGTGGAGATGTTCTGCCTCAAGTGGAGAAGTTTAAGTATCTCGAGGTCTTGTTCACAAATGAGGGAAAGATGGAGCATGAGATTGACAGACAGATTGGTGCAGCGTCCACTGTCATGCGGTCAGTGTCGCGAATAAAAATTCACTTCACAATAATTAATTCAGTAACTTCACACACATCCTGTTTATTTGACCATATGAATATTTATCAACAACAAAAAAAAAAGATACATTCAGCTTATCAAAATAAATCATTATCTTTTAAACCTTTAAACCAGGGGGTTCCTTTACCTGGAATTGAGTGCCTCTCTGTTTTGAGTGAGAGCTCGATTGATTTCTTCATGGTTTTCCACAGAATTTGCAGGATGCCCTCCTAATTCAACATTAAAATCTTTGATCACTTATCACAGAGTTAAAATTGGTCCAAAAATAAATGATTCACATGTAAAACAACAGAATACCATTTTTTTTAAATGAGAGTCTTGTTTTACAAAAATAATGATACCTATAGATGGTTATTTTAGTTGTTAAAGCACTTTTCATAATTATTTTTTCATACTGTGAATTTCTTTTGAACTTATCTAAAGCTGTCATACAATCTCAGGATTTACCATAACCTAATTCAAATTTTACAAAACGAGACAAACCATCAAGGTTTTCAGCTGCTTCAGCATTTCATCCTTGGCCTGGTCAAACATGATGTTCTTTGATTCATGTACGTGTCTCATAATTGTTTCCCTCATGTTTTGCAGTGAACCCGTTCCTCTGAATTCTGCTGCTCCTTGAAAACAGAAGTTCATAAGATCAGTATTATCTGTGATTTCAAGGAATTTAAATTAAAACATTATAGATCTAGATTTTACTTACTGTTGTAGCACTGCAGCATGTTTCTTTTAATATTATCTGTCAGACTGGTGTAGACGGTCTTCTTGCCTTCACGGATGACTTTGTTCAGGATTGATTTGAGTTTTTCTTTCTAAAAAAGATAAAGAATTACATTACAATTACTTACCATTTGTGGTTTTACCTCTAAGAAAAATATTTTCCTTCACAGTTGTCACAGAAATAGATTATAAATTAGTTTTGAAGTAGCAGCAGTAGCCAAGACTATATCACTTTTAACCAACACAAATGTACGTTGTGAAGATTATTTTATTTTTCTCGATTTGTACCTCTGTTTTGAGAAATAACAGCTGCAGTTCAACATTTTTGTACTTGTGAATCAGCCTCTCGGTGTCAAGTGAAAACTTGTTGACAGCACTCTTCAAAACCCTGTAAAAGGCAGCACTACTCTTCCGCTGTAAAAGAGTGGAAAAAAAGTTAAACACAAAACCACAGGAAGTCAGAATTAAAAGAATATTTCCAATCAAAATACGTACATGATGACACAAGAAGGACTCCAAGGTTTGTTCACATGAACTTTTTGAATTTTCCACTGCTTGTTGAAGGCGTTGTTCAAATGCAATGTAAGATTGTGCCATTTCTTTTAGAACCAAATCGTGCTGAAAGCAAAAGCTTCTCACGAGGTGTTCTAACACTTCTGTCTTGCTGCTGGCCTAAAAGAAAATAATAATAAAAACAAGACTTTTTTAAAGCAACAAACCTTTGCCTTCTTTTTTATTTATTTTTTATCAACACAAGCATAAATTACTAAACGTAATGTATTTAGTCTGCACATTGTGTTCATTATTACTTTCTTTATAAACCCACCCAACCCATCTGACCTCGTCTCCACGACTGGCCCCTTGAATCAGAGAGAGAATCCCACGAGCTCCAGACACATAGTTCAGTGTTTCTGAGTGGCAGTCATTGAGGTTGCTCAGAAACTCCTGAAGATTGGGTATTTCTGGAAAAATACAAATAAACAGGGAAGTAAATGCAGAAATTTTAAGGTCACATTCAGAGCAATAATTATGGTTCATTTCATGTATCCAGAAAGTTTTCCCACTGACGACTGAACAACGACTTCACCTACCAGTGTCCTCCTGATTTAGAAGTTTCCCTTTAAAAAACTCTCTGGAGCTCACTGTGAACACTTTCAAACAGTCATCACTGAAGTGTTTCTGAGGAACATGGGATTTTATTAAAATTGCTGTCAAGAATAATCTCAGGACGAACATCACCAGTATTTCAAACTCACCTTTAATTTGTTGAGCTCTGTGTGCACTTTCCTCTTGACGTCTGTGTTTCGTTTAAAAATGGCAGCACAGATGGCTTTTGCCGAGCTATATAAGAAATAAAATAACATTAAATAAATGGTGTTTGAAATTTTGAAATTTAGTGTTTTTTAGTGTTTACTCCACTTACTGATCATCCAAATCTCCAGAAAGATCAGATTTGGTGCAGATGAAGTGAATGCGTTGACACTTGTCACCGTTTCCAAGGAGACTGGCAGCATCTTTCAGGATCTCCCAGGATTCTTGCTCTGATGCTGCTCGATTGATTTCAGTTACAATCCACACAGTAGAACAATTCCCAACAATCTGTAAAGGCATAACATGTTTTTTTGGAAATGGCATTAATTGATGATGTGAAGAGAAAAATTAAAACATCACAAAATAAATAAACAAGAAAATACCCTTTTCCACATCTGATCCCTGCTCTTGTTACGGTCCCCGTTCCCAGGAAGGTCCACCAGTGTAACGTGCTGGAGAAGATCGTTTTGTGGCACCTTTACAGTCACACACTTGACCAGTGGCCAATACCACCTCGTTACTTCTTTGCCTTCTCCCTGTTTTGTGTCACTTCTTGTGTATTTGACAAATCTTGCAGATAGCTCTTTAGCCTGGACATGAAAAGAATAGTAAGAATATTTATTTATAATTTTTTTCATTAAAATTCACTGTGCACAAATTTATTGAAGTTAAATTGATTGTATTAGAAAGAACGAAAGACTTACAGATTCACATGTCAAAATCTTCATTCAGGAATTTCTCTGAAGTATTTATTGTCCATGAGGTTTTCAGGAGATTTTGTTTTCCATTCATCTCCATACAGAGCTGACAGCTTCTCGCTGATTTCACAATATTCATCGTCCTCCTGTTCCTGATCTTCATTATCATGAGAGTGATTTATTGACCACAGCTCATCCTTCCACTCCTAAAAACGATAGATAAATATGTAAACTTTAAATTGACTATGAGACTGTAAAGACATTTATTTTAGAAACTGTTTTTGTATTTAAATCTACATAGAAAGCCTGTGTTGTTGTTTTTACCTCTTTTGTGATGAACTCAATCTCTGCCTCATACTTTGTGTTGTGCATGTTTCCCTCTACTTTAATCATGACTGAGGTACACGCATTAACACTTCCACAAGGTAGAAGATCCTTCTGACCAATCACAGCATTTATTAAAGAGCTCTTTGATTTCATACAATTTTGAAGTTACAATGCTATCGAAGTAGAAATGAGCTATGGACAGTCTAATTGACCACCTTATGTGACTTATGTGATTTGGTTTAGGGTTAATCACTAAACATCAAATCCAGTTAAATATCAACATGAACTTTGAAAGTTTTATAGAACAAATTTGAAATATACTGGTTATAGGTATACTGGTTCTTCAGGTGATGGTTAACTAATTGTGGTATTGGTTGTGTAAAATTGAAAAGTAAAGTAGAGAAAACAATTACTTTTTTGTAAATTTTAAAGAAATGTTGTGAATAAAATAAAAGTTAACATATTAGTTAACCAATTAACCCATTAGTGATATACGCTTTTGTGAAACGAGCACAACAACACACTTACTGTGATACTTACTTCAGGAAAGCGTTGAGCTTTGTGTTTTCTCTGGTTTGCAGTCTCCCATTGACATGTCCCATTATCTTTTTCACATCAGACAGTATCATTGCTTCTATCATCATGAAAGTAAAAAGAATAAAGATAATATTCAGGAATCATGAACCTAAATAACTAATATATTATATGAACTTATATATTTATGCTTTTACCTGTGAGTAATCTGGACTCAGTCTTACGCAGTCGTTTAGATGGTGTTTCCACTTTACTGGACTCTCCCTGAACATCCTGTTTTCTCTTTCCTTGTTATATTTATTTGACAGAAAGAAAATATATATTTACGTCCTTTATTTGGTGCTGTTTCTTTTATTCATTTATGTTTTGTTTTTTGATTTGTATTAAAACAAAACAAATCTAATTCATAATACTGCGTTTCTCACCGATATTAGCTGAGGATGACGTAGCCTGAGGACAAACAAAAATAAAGCTTGTTAAACAGAACTGAGTCATTAACTGGAAATATACATGATACCATAAATGTTTCTTTAAAAAAAGGCTTTTTCTTTAAACGAACACAACAATTTGTCTTTAAGCTTTGATTCATCAAAGTCAGGATTTATTGATTTAATGCAGGGAGTTTGATTCAGGAAAACAGATAATGTTCACCATCTTCATCTGTCATCAACAATGATCCCATGAGAAGGTTTAGTGTCATAAAATGTAACTGAATGTTTAAGCATGTTAAATCATTAAGTATCTACAAACTGCAGTATCCTACTTTTCTCAGTCAAATCCTCTGTTTTTATTTGTTTCTGTGGAAACTGCAAATAAAACAGTCATGAAAGAAACATACTAAAAAAAAACTGAACAAGATACATTTACAATCATAATTCATATATATTATATTTTATTACAGTAGAAATGTGTTTAACTTACTTGAGTAGATAAATCAACAGTTTCTTGATCTGGGTTTTGTTCTTCCTTTGGAAAAAAAAAACACAATTATTGGAAACTGACTTGATTATATCACAGCTGTGATTCTCTGTTAATATACTTCATCATAACTAGAAACATGTTCTTCTGTAATAGTGTATCAACAGAAATTTGATTCACAAATATTTGTAGTAAAACTGTACATCATATGTTCCCAGTTCTGGACATTACCTTCAACAGTTTCAGTCTCTTCTTGAACCTTGCTCGTGGTCCCACTTTATTGATCAGTTTGTCAATGTCATCATCCTCCAGACAATAAAGATTTTCCGTGTCAATGCCTTCATCTGTAAATAAAAGACCATTTCAATCTTTGTTATCCAGAAATACTTTTGAAGTTGCTGCATAAATCCATCCATTATATCTTTTGCAGGGTCATGGGGGTCTGCCGGAGCCTATCCAAGACTCATTACAGGTGAGAGGCAGGGGTACACCCTGGACAGATCACCAGTCCATCACAGGGCCACATACAAAAACTAACAACCAAGCACACTCACACCTATGGGCAATTTAGAATAACCAATCACCTTAGTATGGATGTTTTTAGAGCGTGGGAGGAAGCCGGAGTACCCAGAGGGAACCCACGCAAGCACGGGGTGAACATGCAAACTCCATACAGAAAGACTCCCATTGGGTCGGGAACCAAACCAGGAACCTTCTTGCTGTGAGGCAACAGTGCTAACCACTAAGCCACCGTGCTGCTGCTACATAAATCCATTTTGTAAATTTGTGGCAACGTTTTGAAAATTTTTTGGTGCTTTTTAAAATACCAAGCAGAATCATGGAACTGGTTTTAACACCTGGATGACCTTTTAACATATTTTGTATTATTGGTTGCTTATTTAATTCACACACAAGAACGAGCAGGAATCTGTTAAAATGATCTGATAAACAAACAAACTACAAACTGTCACACCCTCTTCAGTTAATGTTATGTTTATTGTCAGTCATTCACACACATTTGTCCTTAGTAATAATGTGTTTTAACAGTTTACCTTTAAATGTTTCAGTCCACTCGCTAAGACCCCACTGACTTAGTTTACCACAAACAAAGTTATCCATGACTAAGAGGATAAACTGAAAAATAAATCACAATGTTACTGTTATATTAAGTTCTGCTCGAAGTTGCAGATTTGTCTGGAACAATTATATAGGCGGATTAAAAACTGATAAAAAAAAAAGGTTAAAACAGCTTACCTATTACAGAAGTAATAAAAAAAACAAACTGTGACAAAGGGTAAAAAGATGGTTGTGACAGTAAAAAAAAAATCAGGTTTTTATTGGTTTCGTTTCCTTGCAATAGCAAGTTTCTCCAGGTCTTCACACTCCTTTGGTAAATACTGTTTGCATGTTTAATTTCCATTTGCCAAGCTGGCACAGGAAAAATGTAGATTACTTACTTAGGTCATTAATACATAAACAAATAATTTTATTTACAAAGAAATGTTTTACTGGAAGTAATAAAAAGCAGGAATTATTACATTTATAATAAAGTTATGATTTAATCTTATAATCTAAAAATATAATTGAAAGTACATTTTATGTCATGAAATAACAGAATTTGCAAACTCATCCCATACTATATTGTGGCTTCTCCATGTCGGTATTATGAATAAAAGTGAAAATGCTGCTACCAAAACAAAAAGTTGTGGAAAATTGAAAGTAATTACTCATTTTTAGAGTGAAACTGAGCTGCTGAATGAGAACAAAGAGCTCAATGCTGTTTAATAACCCAAATTCCAGTCTGTGTTTGAACAACTCTGATCCACAAACATCCCACCGCGTAACAAACAACTGCTACCAAAACAAAGATACCCACCACCACAGAACATTACATGCACTGACATGCAAAACATGCAGCCTCTTCATGCAGAAATGAAACTGATGCATAAAGACATGGTGAACACTGGTGGCTTTAAATCAGATGATGCCAGTCTGGCTAACACATTTTATAATGTCCACAAAATACAGTTTAATACTTATATACTGTATATGCTGTCTGGATAACAAAGTTGGGGATTGTTGTGATCCTCTTGCAATAAACAGTTCTCTTCAAAGAGAGGAATATACATGTATGCATTTTTTTATAGTAGAGCATTTTATAGTAATTACATACCAATAAGAGAGAAAACATTTTTTTTTGTTTTTCCCTTGTTTGCACATATATTAATGGTTGATACCAAATTCGTTGGACCCAAAAGTTATATATATATGCATTTTAATCTTTAATCAAGGGGTTTTTTTTTGTTTTGTTTTTTTGTGTGTGCGCTTATGTGTGTACAAGTGTGTGCAGATGTGTACCCTTCACCGGCCCTCATGACACTCTAACTATTTTTTATTGATCCCTAGGTAGGATGAAGGAAAAAGAAAAAATAAATAAATAAATAAATTTTGCCAAAAAGGGGTAAAATAACCAGGTGTGGTATGTGAAAAGACTAGAAATAGAAAGAGAAAGAAAGAGAGAGATGTATAAAAAAATAGGGATGGAGAGAGACATCCTTGCCTTGTACCCCTGTGTAGAGTGAAGCGATGTGATATTAATCCATTTGTGGTGACTGTTGCCATCCGTGGTGTAAAGAATCTTGATTCAATGAATAAATGATTCACCAAAGCCGAATTTTTTAAGTGTTTGGAATAAAAAACTTTTATTATTAACTTTATCAAATGCTTTTTCTGCATCCAATGAGAAAATGGCTGTTGGTGTATCTGTTTGTGAAGAGTAATGAATCAGATTAAATAGTCTGTGTAGGTTATTGGCAGAGTGCCTTCCTTTTAGAGGCCTGTTTGGTCTGGGTGGATGATAAGTGGAGTTGCTTTTTCAATTCGTAATGCTGAAAATGATAATTTTAGTGTCTGAATTAATTAGGGATAACGGGCGGTAGCTTGCTGGAAGAGTGGGATCTTTTCCAGGTTTTAATATTAAAGTAATCATTGCTGTATTCATCTCTATAGAGAACTTAGATTTGTCCTTAATTTCTGCTATTAATCTTGTAAATATGGGTGCTAGAATATTCCAAAAGTGTTTATAAAATTCTGCCGGGAAGCCGTCTGGCCCCGGTGATTTGTTATTTGGCATAAGTTGAAGAGCTTTATGGATCTCTGTTGGAGTTAGAGGTTCATCAAGTTCTCCAGCCTGATCTTCTGTAAGGTGGGGTAGATTGATATTGTTGAGAAATTTGCCAATCTCTGCTATGTTTGATATATTTGTAGATGAATACAGCTTTCTATAGAAATTCATGAATTCATTGTTGATTTCTTTGGGGTCTTGAACAATGTCTCCTGTTGAATTAAAAACTGTGGAGATTGTTGATTTTTCTTTATTTTTCTTTATCTGATTGGCCGGATATTTGCCCGATTTATTGCTGAATTCGAAATTTTCATGTCTAAGTCTTTGGATGAGGAATCTACTTTTTTTTTTTAGGTATAGAGAAAACATTTTTGAGTAGTCGAGTGGTGATGGGGTCTAACAGACACATGGATGATTTAGCTCTATGACGACTGCGGTCAGCTCAGGATGGTCTACAGGAACAAAACCACCTAGAGTCAGGTCAGAGCCTTAGGGGGATTTCTGAAGCTGAAGAAATACCCACACCTGCTGCTGGGTGAGCCTGGTTGGTTTCCTCTCTTATTCTGACAATTTATCTGCTAAAGAAGCTTAAAAAGTGTTCACTACTCAGAGCTGCAGCAATGCTCAACAGAGTTGTGGCTCTTTGTCAGCCTGGCTAGAGTGCTGAACACAAAACGTGGGTTATTTTTATAATCAACAATGAATAATAAGCTGTTTTAGCTTTGCAAAGGGCTTTTTTATATACTACATATAAACATATATTAGACTATCTTTCCATGCACAATTGAAATCTACAGAGCTACAAGCAGCAGTTTCTTTACATTTTACACACTTTTTGTTTCAGCATACCAATATGTGAAATATACTCTAAGCAACTGCATCTAAAGCTGAATGCAGCAAATCTGCAGTGTTAGAAATCACAGGGAAATCACAGGGAAATCAACATCTGCAGAGGTGCAACCTAGGTCACAGTCCTCAACTGTTTTTCTATGTTCCACTGTAGGAAGATTAAAACATTTCTAAGATTGTTGAGAAAAATTGTTCACTACCAGCAGAAACTATATTACTGAGAGAAGGTGGTGGGGTTCCAGAGTCCTATTGGCACCACCCCAAAAGGCCAAACATTGAGCAGGATAGTTTTAGGCATGGTTATGATACTACTGCACTACAAAAACATCTATTATTACAAATAAATCAGCTGGTAATAGATGGGACCCACTCAGAGTGGTTGACCAAAGGCTGGACCACCTGCATCATGAAGGATTCATAGAAGTGGACAACTCCACTTTTCTACAGGGCAACAACGTACCTCTACTCCACATGATAGCGTTTGCCAAAAAAGTCAGTTACCAAGATATGTAGGCACATGGCCTTACACATGATGACGGTCAAAAAGAGAAAATAAATAGAAGAACCAGAAGAACCAAACACTAACTACTGATTGACAAAACTGTCTCTCAAGACTGTAAAATATGTGCACCACCAAGCTGGTCCAGAAGAAAGCCTATGGCTGTACAACATGAACAGGACACGGAGAACCTTGACTAAGAACATAGTAACCTGTATTGAGATCCATAATTACCTTTCTTTTTTTTTAACAATTGTCTGCATATACCAAAAGTTAGGACTATAATTCGGTAAAACCTTTCAGTCTTAAACATAGTTTCATCCTAGATCAGCTTAATCTGGTTAATAATTAGAAGTATCTCATAAGCATCATTGCAATCCATTGTTCTTGAATTTTGTTTTGCTGTTTGTTGTGCTGTTCTGCACAAGCAGCTAGAGACAACTTGTATTGTAATAGATGCTAAGAAAATGAAATTCAATTGAACTAAATTAGGTTATATATGCATTTTAATCTTGAAGCAGATGTTATTTTTTTAGGGTGCATAGGTGTACAAAAGTGAGCTTGTCATTCACCAGCTCTATTTGACAGTCTGATCAAACATATTTTATGAACAAATGAAACCCTGCTTCTGTCAAAGAGGACTACAATCACTGACTAAAATCATCCTTGATAATCTTAAAAAAAAAAATCAAATTCATTCAACAATGTCCTCTTTTAACCTTACTGCTGATGCCAAGTCAATGTTGACTGGATCATTGCAGGTCTGAGTAACATGAAAAACAGGTTTACTGTGCGACACAAGGAAACTACATCCAAATCATTAGATTAAAACTCTTCTAGATAACTAACTAGATTAATACTCATCTTATTTATAAAGTTTAGATTCAGGGTAAACAACCCACATTATTAAACAGTTTATCTGCTTTGGGTTTGAACATTCGTTATTAACTGTCTTTTAGACATTTTAACACAGAGTAGTGAGTGATAAATGGCAAATAAACATAATGTTGGACCAGTTTCATTATACACAGGCCATGTCAATTAAAAATAATAAGCAATAATAATACTCTTCATTTGTCAGTGTATATCTCATGATACACACCAAAATTAGTCCTCAGCTTTTAACCCATCACTACTTACACCAAAGCAGCGGTCTGTCATTTTTCTAGTGACTGGGTAGCAGTTGGAGGGTTAAGGTTCTTTGCTCAAGGGCCCACAGTGGTTCACCTGCTTTGCCAACCTGACTTTAACCTAGATCCTCCAGACCCAAGCCTCTATAACCACTAGGGTACCACTCCCTAAGTTCATGCAACAACACATATTAAAGAACACAATATAGGTCTGATTACATGATAGAGTGTATGCAAATACTCTGTGGATCTCTGTTGCTCTGTCAAAACAGATCTGAACTGTCAGGTGATCATTAGGTAACTGGTGTGTCCTGTGGCGGCTTGCACCTGGATGTCAGCAGCTGATGCGTTGAGTTTTAGGATGTGGCCTTTGTATATTAAACCTTTTTTTAAGCACATCATCTTGTTTAAGCACATTAAGAGGTTTTTGTCTTCCTGCAGCTCAAACTCAGTCTAAACCCTCTGATAAGTGTGTTTGAACGCAGCACAAAACTAGAGGAGTAAAACCACAATAGCTCAGAATTTACAAAAAATTGCAGTGATTTATGTTGATTGTTGTGTTTTGTAGAGGTCTGAATTCCAAATGATGTAGTGGCTAAGCCTAACCATGTATTTTTGGAGTTAATAAGTTAATAAGCTGTAGTTTCCAAGCTTATTAACTGTCATAGTTTGAGAATAAAAAGTCTATTGGCAGCAACTGGGGGTACTATAAATAATAATAAAAAAAAAAACCACAACTGTGGCACAATTTAAAAGTGACATAAACAAGCGTTTTTAATGCTATAGATTTATTGCCAGGAACCATTGTTACAACAAAGAAATAGTCTACCAAAGACACATTTCTTCAATGTTTTTACTACATTTATATTGCAAGAAGGAAACGGTTTTACTTTGTTTTTTGCCAAACTAATTAACCACTCCATACACCTGAAGGATTTTACAGAGAGCCAATGACAAGAAGTTGAACTGGAGGCATATAATTTCTCCTGCTAGTTCGCGACCCAACCTGGGTGGAGCAATTTGGATGAGATGGAGATCTTTTTAGAAATTTTTTGGGACAACCCAAAAATAATTAACTATAGTCCAATTGTTGGACTATAGTTCAATGTTGAATGCATAAATGAGTCTTTCTGTATCACTCTGATAAAAGATGTAATATACTAATAATATTACATTATTATATTACTTTATATTTATTCTGGTCAATTGTGTTCACACATTCTCTTTGCAAGTGTCGCTAAAACAACAGCTGAAGCTAGTGCTGCCAGAGCTGACTGGTCAAGAAGTTGCAATTTAAAAATGTCCATTCATCCATTTTTTCCTTTGCAGGGCAATGGGGGTCTGCCAAAGCCTATCCAAGACGCATTACAGGTGAGAGGCAGGGGTACACCCTGGACATGTCACCAGTCCATCACAGGGCCACATACAAAGACACACAACCACCGGGCCGGGGATCAAACCGGGAACCTTCTTGCTGTTAAAACAGCCTAGTAATGAAAGTAATGAAAGTAATGAAAACAAAAACAAACTGTGACAAAGGGTAGGGAGATGGTTGTGAGAGTGAGATGTGTAGGAAATCGACTGGTACAGCAATGCAGATGGGAGGTGCCACACTGAGCAAACAAATCATGTTTTTTATTGGTTTCGAGACCTTACAAAAGCAAGTTTCTCCAGGTCTTTACACTCCTTTGGTAAATACTATTTGCATGCCTACTTTCCATTTGCCAAGCTGGCACAGGAAAAATGTAGATTACTTACTTGGGTCATTTATCCATAAACAAATAATTTTATTTACAAAAAGTGTTCTTACTGGATGTAATAAAAAGCAGGAATTATGTAATTTATAATAAAGTTATGATTTAATCATATAGTCTAAAAATCTATTAGAAAGTATATTTTATGTCATGAAATAACAGAATTTGCAAACTTATCCCATCCTATATTGTGACTTCTCCATATAGGTATTATGAATAAAAGTGAAGAGCTGCAGTGTTACTGAAAAGGAAATCAACATCTGCAGAGGTACAACCTAGGTCGCAGCCCTCAACTGTTTTTCTATGTTCCACTGTAGGAAGATGAAAACCTTTCTAAGATTCTTGAGAAAATTTTTCACGAGCTGATAACTTTTTAGAAACATATAGAATTTCTGAGGTGTTTCAGTCTCAATTTCAAACCAGCCACTCGACTGAATCTGCTCTGTTGAGGGTTTTTAATGACATTCTTTTAGCCACAAATGCTGGTCACTGTGCTGTTTTGGTTTTACTGGATTTAACAGTGGCCTTAGATACAGTCGATCATTAGATCCTTTTGTCTCACCTGAAGAGCTGGGTGGGTATTTAAGGTGTCATGTTAAGCTGGTTCCTATCCTACTTAACTGAGAGGAGGTATTGCGTCCTTGGAGCTGCAAAGTTCTCCAGAGCCCCTCTCACATGAGTGCCTCAGGGTTCTATTCTTCATTATATTTGCTTCTGCTTGATTCAGTTCTCAGAAAACATGGAATTTCATTCTACTTTTATGCTGATGACAGCCAAATTTATATTCCGCTGAAGTATGAAAAAGTGTACTCTGCTAAGCAATTGCTAGAGTGCATTGATGAAATGAAGGCATGCATGTCACTTAATTTCTTAGTGGGCCTAGTGATGCCTCTAAGATGCATGTATGATGCAGACTAATAATAGCTTCTAATAAGAAGCTTAGAGGTGACTGCTCTTTCTTAGTCGCTGGCTAGAAATTGTGGATGCTCTATCTTTACTTATCAGGCAGACCTACTCACCTACCATTTTTAAATCCATAACACATACTTTTTTAGTCTGGCTGTTAAATCAGTGGCTTAGTGGTTAGCACTGTTGCCTCACAGCAAGAAGGTTCCTGGTTCAATTCCCGGCCCGGTGGGTCTTTCTGTGTGGAGTTTGCATGTTCTCCCCGTGCTTGCGTGAGTTCCCTCCGGGTACTCCGGCTTCCTCCCACAGTCCAAAAACATGCAGGCTAGGTTAATTGATCATTCTAAATTCTCTCTAGATGTGAGTGTGATTGGTTGTTTGACTTGTATGTGGCCCTGCGACCGGGTGTACCCCTGCCTTTCACCTACTATGCGTCGGGATAGGCTCAGACAAACCCCCCGATGAAGCGGGTATAGATAATGGATGCGTGGATGTTAAATCAGTTTGAGGCCTTAGTTTTAATATCTTATTGTTTAATTTTTTTTTTATGCTTAACTTTTTTTTTTTTAGATGTTTTAATTATTTTTTTGACTCCATGTTTGTGTTCAGCACTTTGGTCAACTGTGTTATTTTTAAGTGCTTTATAAATAAAGTTGAGTTGAGTATAAATTAGCATAGATGGAGGGATGGATAGATAAAGTGAAGTCGCAATCACAAGTTAATTTTGAACAGATACAACAAAAATGTAATGCCTAGGGGGAGGCAGGTACAACAGGTTAAGGGGTATACATTTCTTTTTCTTACCCTCGGTGAATAGGCACCAACAAGTCCTTTTAAGTGTGACATACTGCCCTGATTACATAGGGCAGCAGACACAAGATGTCAGTAAATAGCATTCATTAATAAAGCACTCTTAAAGATACCAGTCACAAAGAGCTTCACAATAAAAACCTAATAAAAACATAATAGTCCACACTGACAAGAATGATCATGCAAAAATAAAAAATAAATAAATTTTGCTTGAATTAAAAAAAAGATAAATCTGCAACCTGGCTAGTGTGACATCTCAACTGAATACTACGTTAATTAAATTGTTTAAATTTGAAATTAAATTTCGTGAGGAAATAAACATACAAAAAAAGTGTTTTTTGATTTTTAAAGATTAAGTACACAACCAGGAGACAGAGAAGCAGACTGGTGCCAATTAACTGGCACCAGTCTATTTGCAGCAACTGGGGTTACTAGAAGTAAAAAAAAACAAACAAAAAAAAAACACAAAAGAGTCAATAACAATAGCAAACTAAGCTGTTTGGCATTGACAAAGAAGATTTGGAAAATTTTTAATGGGCACAACCCATATACTCAGGTCTGCTACTCGTCCCACAAATGCGGGTCCCTTACAACTGTAGCACCATTTAAAAGGGAAATAAACAGGCTTTTTAATGGTATAGATTTATTACCAGGAAGCATTGTTACAACAAAGAAATAGTCTACGAAAGACACATTTCTTTAATTTTTGTACTACATTTATATGGCAAGAAGGAAACGGTTTTACTTTGTTTTTTTGCCAAACTAATTAACTGCTCTATACACCTGAAGGAGACAAATTCACTCATACAGAATACACTCGTTATAGTAATCCATCAATTATCTATCTATACTCGCTTACTCCTTATCAGGGTCACAGGGATCTGTCGGAGGTGAAAGGCTATATCACAGATGCCTTTTGAGTAATCATCATATTTAATTAAATCACTCCATTCCATATGTTCCAGATCAGGAAACTCCTAAGACATAATTTTTGACAGTTAACAAGAGCAACTCTCACTCCTTTGGGAAACGGGCAAAGCTGTGCTGAGAGGACAGATCATTTCATATTCCTCCCATAAGAAAAAGAAGGAAGAGCAAGAACAAAGAAACCTGGAAAAGAAGATTAAAGAGTTAGAAATTAATAATGGTAATAACCCAACTCCTCAAAATCATTCTGAACTGCAAAAATATAAAGCAGCTCAATGAATACCTGAATAAAAAAAGTAGATTCCTCATCCAAAGACTCAGACATGAACAATTTGAATTCAGCAATAAATCGGGCAAATATCTGGCCAGTCAGATCAAGAAAAACAAGGAAAAATCAACAATCTCCACAGTTGTTAACTCAACAGGAGACATTGTTCAAGACCCCAAAGAAATCAACGATGAATTCATGAATCTCTATAGAAAGCTGTATTCATCTACAAACAAATTGAACATATCAGAGATTGACAAATTTCTCAACAATATCAACCTACCAAACCTTACAGAAGATCAGGCTGGAGAACTTGATGAACCTCTAACTCCAACAGAGATCCATAAAGCTCTTCAACTTATGCCAAATAACAAATCACCGGGGCCAGACGGCTTCCCGGCAGAATGTTATAAATACTTTTGGAATATTCTAGCACCCATATTTACAAGATTAATAGCAGAAATTAAGGACAAATCTAAGTTCTCTATAGAGATGAATACAGCAATGATTACTTTAATATTAAAACCTGGAAAAGATCCCACTCTTCCAGCAAGCTACCGCCCGTTATCCCTCATTAATTCAGACACTAAAATGATCATTTTCAGCATTACGAATTGAAAAAGCAACTTCACTTATCATCCACCCGGACCAAACAGGCTTCATTAAGGGAAGACACTCTGCCAATAACCTACACAGACTATTTATTCTGATTCATTACTCTTCATAAACAGATACACCAACAGCCATTTTCTCATTGGATGCAGAAAAAGCATTTGATAAAGTTAATAATAAAAGTTTTTTATTCCAAACACTTAAAAAATTCGGCTTTGGTGAATCATTTATTCATTGAATCAAGATTCTTTACACATCACCGATGGCAACAGTCACCACAAATGGATTAATATCACAGCGGTTCACTCTACACAGGGGTACAAGGCAAGGATGTCCACTCTCTCCATCCCTATTTGCCATCTTTATAGAACCTCTTGCAGCAGCCATACGACAAGAGAATTTTACACAATTTTAGGAATCGGAACAGGAGATACAGCCCATAAGATCAGCTTATATGCGGATGATATTCTATTATATCTACAAACTCCATCATCATCAGTTCCCCATACTATCAACCTTATTAATCACTTCTCTGAGATCTCTGACTATACTATTAACTGGTCTAAATCCACCATACTACCATTGAACTCTAACAGCTGGGATGTGGCAACTGACACTGGACCTTTCTCAATCACCACCGGCAACATCAAATACCTGGGAATCAACATCTCCCCTAAGCAGAGTTAATTGGCCTTAACTATAATTCACTCTTGAAAACGATAGAAGAAAACCTAAAACATTGGATGAATTTACCAATAAATCTTATTGGTAGAATTGCTACAGTTAAAATGACCATACTTCCTATGGTAAATTATCTCTTTTCAATGATTCACAGCAAGCCTCCGACCCTCTGGTTCAAATCTTTAGATTCAATAATCACACATTATTATTGGAAAAGTAAAAAGGCCAGAATTGTATATATATATATATATATATTATATATATATATATATTGACGTTACAAAAAAATAAATTAAATGGTGGTTTGGAGGCCCCAAACTTCCAGCATTACTATCTTGCAAATAAACTCCAGTATGTTTATAAATGGATCAAACCAAATCAATGGGATTGCTCTTGGATAGAGCTAGAACAATTATTTTGTAAAGAAATCAATATCTCTGATTTGCCATTTATAAGCCGCACTATTACCCAACACCCCTGCTTCAAAAACCCAATCATTGCCTCAACTCTAACTAGGTGGGACTTTTACCAAATGACTAATACTGTGGTATCACCTAGTAAATACAATAATAATTGTATAATCCTGATTTTCTAACAAACAGAAAACCATTAAATCTGTCATCATGGATCACTAAGGGCATCACGCATCTTAAAGATATCTATGAAAACAACACTGTGGTTCCTTTCTCTCACCTCATACAGAAGTATAACATTGGAGGAAATCAATTTCTAGAATATTTTCAAATTAAATCTATTGTTCACACAAAAATTGATAGTAAAATAACCAACCTTAACCTTCCACCACTGGTATTAGAATTAACTCAAATTACTAGTCAACAGAAAAGTTTATCCAAAATCTATAAGTTAATTGCAACAAATAATCCAAAAATATCCATCCTATCAATTAAATGGGAAAAGATTTAGAGATTACCTACAATGCTGACTTCTGGACCCAAAAATTGTAAAAACATATTTATGTCCACCGCTAATGTGAATCTGCAACTTATACAATATAAAGTAATTCACAGAGTTCACTATACGGGGGAAAGAATGTTTAAAATGGGCTTTAAAGATACAAAAATTTGTACACAGTGTACACAAAATGTGACGGACTCATACTTGCATGCTATCTGGGATTGTGATCCAGTCAAAATCTTCTGGCACAGCATCACTGACTCTCTCTCCCAACTTCTAGATTGCCGCATCCCACCGTCACCTTCAGTATGCCTTCTGGGAGATTTCTCTACTCTATCACTGAATAACAGCTCCAATAGAATCCTTCCATTGCCCTAATCATTGCCAAGAAAACAATCCCCATGAACTGGAAAACCAAAAACGCCATCAATATCATCATCTGGGAAAACTTACTAACTGACTTCATTTCAATGGAACAACTATCTGCTTCAATTAAAAAACAAACTATAAAGTTTGACCAAGTATGGAAAAAATGTATTTTATCCTTGAATTCGAGACACATACATCTTCCCTCAAATGATCTTCGATAGATAATTGGATTTTGCCATTTCTATTTGAAAAATAAATAAATAAATAAATAAATTTAATAAAAAAAAGAAACAGAAAAAAGGGGGAAAATAAAATACAAATAAATAAAGGAGTAATTAATAAATAAACAACTTCTCCAACTCCCAGCTCACTCCTCATTAAACTTGACTAGAAATTGGCAGATTGACTATTAGCCTGAAAATCTGCTGAACTACTCCCAAAAGTGCGGGGTGAGGCAGAAAAACTTTGTGATTGTTATCAGGGGTCAGGGCATTGCCATTCCCGTCGGGTGCTATACATTGAGTATAGGCGCTGGGCAAGATGGGCTCCCGGGTGTGGTCCGCCGCTGTCGTGGCTCCCTGGTCGGTGCGGCCTCGTGTGGCTCTGGCCAGGGGCCTTGCTGGGGCCGGCCCTGGTGTCCGGCCTGCGGCTGGGGGCGTGTGTCGGCCCTCTCGGGACGCTGGTGTCCCTTTGTGGGGGGAGTTCCTGATGGTGGGGCGTGGCTGGCGGCCTGGCTCCCTGTGACTACCTGGGGCTTGCAAGCAGTGCGCCCCTAGGCCCGGTTACCTGCCTTCCCCACCACCCCCTCTCTCATATTTGCAAAGAAAATATATATTAAAAAAAACAAAAAAAAAACAGGTATGTATATATATATATGTATATACATGTATATGAAGAAAATAATTATTAAAATAATTATTAAAAACACACACACACACACACACACACACACACACACACACACACACACACACACACACACACACACACACACACAGACAAATATGACAAGGAGAGCTGTGGCCTGTGGGGGGTGTCCACCCTGCAAATGCCAGATTCTGTTTTTAATGCACCAAAACTATATATAGGTGAATATATATACAAACACCAATACACAATGGAGAGCACTGGGATGTGTAAGGAGCGCTCACCATGCATGTACCAGCTGCTCTTTTTAATGCACCCAAACACATTAACAAAGGAACGGAGGGAGGAAACAAAACACCAAAAAAAAAAATAAATAAATAAAATTTTGAGAGAACCAGGGTCCAGGTGGGGTGAGTGGGTCATAGGAGGGGCTAACGGGGCAGCATGTACTGGACAGCCCCGGCAGATTGCTGGGTTCCTGGTGGCCTGGCCTGCGCTCCTACTGTCTAGATCCTGTCCTGCGGGGGGGATGTCTGGGTCTCGGGGGGTTGGGGCTACTCCTTGGCTGCAGTGCCTGGTTACGGGGCCGGCTGCTGGGGGGGCCCTCTGGTTGGGAGTGGTGTGGTGGCAGATCGCCGTCCAGGGGTGCCACACACACACACACACACACACACACACACACACACACACACACACACACACATATATATACATATATATATATATATATATATATATGTATATATATGTGTGTGTGTGTGTACTAGGTGGGTATATGTTAATGTCCAGTAAAGACCAGTACCCATGAGGTACAACCAGATACCCATACCTGAAGCACTCGAAACTTCCAAACAAAGGCTCCAAGCCTTGGCTAGCCGCCTAAAGAGATACACTAGAGACAATGAAGCCAGACGAATAAACATGCTGTTCGCAACTCAACCTGCGAAAGTGTATGCTCAATGGCAGGGTAATAACAGCAGAGCAGACCCACCAAGGCTGGAAACTGAGAGGTACTGGAAGAGCATATGGGAGAAGGATGCAGCACATAACAGCAGTGCTCAATGGCTAGTGTCCCTAAGAGGAGCACAGCGACCTCCCTCAGCAGAAACCAGTCACCATCACAGTGGCAGACATCCAAGAAAGAGTCTCAGGTATGAAAAACTGGACAGCACCGGGCCCAGACATGATCCAGGCCTACTGGCTAAAGAAACTCACAGCACTCCATGAGCGCCTGGCAGCACAAATGAACCAGCGGCTAAGAGATGGGACTCACCCAGAATGGCTAACCGAAGGGCGAACGATCCTGATCCTGAAGGATCCCACAAAGGGTGCAGCCCCATCTAACTACCGACCAATAACCTGCCTCCCCACAACATGGAAGCTCCTGTCAGGCATCATTGCGACTAAGATAAGCAGGCACATGGAGCAATACATGAGCAAAGCACAGAAGGGCATAGGCAGAGATACCAGAGGAGCCAAACACCAACTCCTGGTTGACAGAACAGTCGCCCAAGACTGCAAGTCCCGAAATACCAACCTGTGCACTGCCTGGATTGATTACAAGAAACCCTACGACTCGATGCCACACACATGGATCACTGAGTGTTTGGAGATGTACAAGATCAACAGCACTCTAACGGCCTTCATTGCAAACTCGATGAACCTGTGGAAAAACACTCTCGAGGCAAATGGCAAGCCACTTGCACAAGTGTCCATCAGATGTGGCATATACCAAGAAGATGCGCTGTCCCCACTGCTGTTCTGCATAGGTCTGATCCCCCCTAAGCCAAATAATCAACAAAACTGGCTACGGATACCGCCTCAGGAATGGAGCTACGATCAGTCACCTCCTCTACATGGATGACATCAAGCTGTACGCTAAGAGCGAGCGGGACATAGACTCCCTGATCCACACCACCAGGATCTACAGCAACAACATTGGGATGTCATTCGGGCTTGAGAAATGTAGGAGGATGGTGACAAAAAGAGGCAAGGTAGTCCACACAGAAGTCGTCTCAGTCCCAGAAGGAACAATAGCAGACATTGAGGACAGTTACAAGTACCTTGGAATACCACAGGCAAATGGTAACCTCGAAGGGGCTACAAGGAAAATGGCAACAGCCAAATACCTCCAGCGAGTAAGGCAGGTCCTAAGAAGCCAGCTCAATGTTAAGAACAAGTCCCGGGCAATAAACAGCTACGCCCTGCCAGTGATCAGATACCCTGCAGGAATAATAAGGTGGCCAAAGGAAGAGATACAGACCACAGATGTTAAGACAAGGAAGCTACTCACCATGCATGGTGGGTTCCACCCCAAATCCAGCACACTGAGACTGTACGCAAGCCGTAAGGAAGGAGGCCGAGGACTAGTGAGTGTGAAAGCCACTATCCGGGACGAAACTGCCAAGCTCCATGAGTACATCAAGGACAAGGCCCAAACGGATGACGTACTCAGTGAATGCCTCAGACAATGGCAAGGTGAAGAGGTGCTGGAGGAGGAAGCATCATGGGAGGACAAGCCCCTACACGGGATGTACCATCGAACCATAACTGAAGTGGCTGATCTCAAGAAGTCCTACCAATGGCTAGAGAGAGCTGGCCTACAGGACAGCACAGAGGCACTCATCCTGGCTGCACAGGAGCAGGCTCTGAACACTAGATCAATAGAGGCCCAGATATACCACACCAGACAAGACCCAAGGTGTAGGTTGTGCAAAGAAGCACTGGAAACAATCCAGCACATAACTGCAGGGTGTAAGATGGTGGCAGGGAAAGCATACATGGAACGCCACCTACTGAAACATCTGTGTGGAGTATGCGGTGGAAACTCCAAGGTCAAAATGGGAAACACCTCCCAAGGTGGTGGAAAATGACAGAGCAAAGCTCCTGTGGGACTTCCAGATACAGACAGACAGGATGGTGATGGCAAACCAACCAGACATCGTGGTGGTAGACAAAGGGCAGAGGAAAGCCGTGGTGGTGGATGTGGCAATACCAATTGATGGTAACATCAGGCGAAAGGAACACGAGAAGCTTGAGAAATACCAAGGGCTTAGAGAGGAGCTGGAGAAGGCCTGGAAGGTGAAGGTGACAGTAGTGCCCGTGGTGATCGGAGCACTCGGGGCAGTAACCCCCAAACTGGAAGAGTGGCTGCAGCAGATCCCCGGAACATCCTCAGACATCTCAGTCCAGAAAAGTGCAGTGTTAGGAACAGCAAAGATACTGCGCAGAACCCTCAAGCTCCCTGGCCTCTGGTAGAGGACCCAAGCTTAGAAGGGACACCACCCACGGAGGGTGAGGAACGAGTTATCTAAATAAATAAATAAATATGCATGTGTAAGTTGTATATATCTATAGGTGTATGTGGAGCTCCATGCATGTGTGTGGGTGTATGTCGTTATATGTATATATGCATGCGAGTATGTACGTACAAATACATATATGCAGATGTGTGTAGTTATATTATTTGAATAATTTATTATTTGAAAAGTCTTTTTTCTATGTATGTGTATGTATATATATGTATATGCATGTGTATCAAAAAAGCACATGTGCACATGATTGTATCAGTGTATATTTGTATGTATGGATAGCTATGTACTTGTGCATATGTATCTTACATACATGCACAGCAAGATGCTTAGATGTTTACACACTGATCTTTGTTATATGTGTGTGACTGCGTGTGTGTGTATGTGTGTGCATTGATGTACAAATTAATTATTGTGTTTCTCCGCTTACAATGTATATGAATATGTATTTGATAACTGCATATGTCTCCTTATCCCTATATATATGAACATGCATGAGTACTTTAATACTTCGATGCATACTATTACATAGATAACTTTTTAAACACTGCCCCCACACCCTCAAAAACTCAGGTATGCAATAGAATAGAATGCTCCTCCCCCTTTCCTCTGTCTTCTTTTTTATTAACACCCTATTGTCTTTTGTCCACGTCTATCCTTTAAACACTACATTACTACCCCTATTTCTTTTATTTATTTATTTATTTATTTATTTATTTATTTATTTATTTATTTATTTATTTATTTATTTATTTATTTATTTATTTATTTTTACACACATTACAACATAGGCACCACACTGCACCACCACTGTCTTGTCTCTCTCTCTCTCTTTCTATTTCTTTTTCTGGTCTGATCACATACCAAACCCAATGATTTTAGCCCTCTCTGGCAGAATTTAGTTACTTATTTACTTATTTTTACTTTTTACTTTTTTTTTTCCTTCATCCTACTTAGGGATCAATAAAAGAAATAATTAGACTGTCATTATGGCCGGCGAAGGGTACACATTTGCACACACACTACACACACACAAAAAAAAAAACAACCCTTGATTACAGATTAAAATGCATATATATATATATATATATATATATATATATATATATATATATATATATATATATATATATATATATATTGGGTCCTAGCAATTTGGTATCAACCATTAATATATGTGCAAACAAGGGGAAAAAAAACAACTCTTTCCTCTTAAATCATGAGGAGGGAGGGACGTGTGTGTCAACTGTTACTGCACCTTTTTCTTCAACCACAAGAGTTATTAGGGATCATGTTATTATGAATGCAGATTAGCATTGATTTTATTATAGGTCCCTCAATAGTAGTTGTGTTTTGTTTTTAAGGACTTACTGTATAAATGGATATGTTTTCCACTTATATAGGGGTACAAGATTGTTCCACATCTCAACTGTACAGTAAATGGAAGCAAAGTGAGAAACTGAGCTCAAAATAATGAGCACTCGCACAAACATGTTTTTATTTGAAAATGAAACTAAAGATAAGTTTCGTTTCGTAAGTAATTACTGTTAGCTGAGTGTACCTCTTTACACCCATCTGTTCTGGATTGCCGGCAGGTTTTCCTGCTCATCCCATCTTTCTGACGCATTTCGACAGCCCAACCCACCACTGTAATGCCCTGCCCCTCCTTCAACGTTCAACGAGTCCTTTTTCACCTACGCAGCTAATCTGCCTTTGTCCTTGTTACCTGTAACAGGTAAGCAGTTTTGAAATTTGATCTGATTTTCCAAGTGTTTAATCTGCATCTGGAATTGCTCTTTACAGGCATTTAGAAGCTGCATCTGTCATGCTGAGCAGTAATGATCATTTTTACATTGTGATTTATCTTTCAGTTCCTGCACAACATCATGGATGATTTTGTTTGTGGTAAACTAGATGAATGGGGTCTTAGCAAATGGAAGGAAAATTTTGAAGGTAAAGTTTTAAAAGGTGTTTAAAGACAGGACTACATCATTGGTGTCCTGAGCAAAACAAAAACATTGTTGAACTGTTGTTAACAGTTCAACAATGTTTTTGTTTTTTTAAGAGACTGTTGTTGCCATCTGTTGTTCTTGTCTTTGCTGTAACTTAGTCAAAATAGAAAAGGTTATTGAAAACAAGAAAAAGGAGTTAATTAGATGATGCAACCAGATTTATAATGCTAAACATGAAATTATAAAATTCACATCTGACTCTGTAAGTTTGTCACACTTTTATAACATAGATTTATGCAGAAAAAAATGACTAAGACTTACAACAGCATCTTTTATATGTTATTTGTAATTGTAGAAGAAGCCATCGACCAGGAAAGTTTCTATTTACTAAGCGACAAGGACATTGATGATTTGTTTCCAAAAAAAGGACCAAGACTAAAATTCAAGAACAAACTTGGGTTGTTAAAGGTAAAGTTCAGCACTGTGAATGATTGTTGTATATGTTCACGTAAAGAATTATAAATCAAATATGTAATTACATTCTATTACAAGTAAACTTTTTTTTTGTTATGATCTTATAAAAGTTTAAAAGATTACAACATCTCATTTATAACCATAGCCTAGACCAAACGTTTATGAATTCTTTAATAGTTCTGCTTTGCATCTACATTATTGCCACTAGAAAGAACAAAATGAAAATCTAGATAAAGAGCATTTGTCTGTCTATATTTGCAAATAAGATATTTGCAAATATATTTGATTCACAAATTTCTATTAATTAAATTTTAAAGTATATGATTATTATAGTTTATGTTTTCAGAATTTGCATCAAATCTTCATGACCTAACACTGATGTCATTTATCTGTTGTCTCCACAGCTTCATGAAAAACCAGCATCTTCAACTGAGGTAAAGAAGGTGTTAAAATTCATAGACATTTATTGACCGAACATGCCTTTACCCTACATTTGCTTTTCATAACATTTAAATGTCTTGAAACATAGTCATCGTTCATAAAATTGGATCACTGTTGTTCAAGTGAGGAACGGGGATTGTGAATCTCCTATTCTTGTTTCTTAACTCATTCATCCGGTATTTTACCAGACAAATCCTGGATGGAAAATCCAATGTATAAATACAAATTTAAATACAAAAAGAATTTATTGTAAAAACCTTTTGAAATAGTGTTAATTAGTTATAGTGTTGTGTAAATTAAAGGATGATTGTAAAATCCTGTATAAAAGACTTTCATCTGTGTTCATCGTCAGGTTTTACCCTCCACAAGCGATGAAGGTTGGCTATCTGAAAATTCTTTCTCATACAGATAAAAAATATTAAAATAATTTACGATAACTCCAGGAAACAAATTCTCTCTTTTTTCTTAAAATAAAAAATGAAGGAAAGAGAAAAATGGATGTTCAAATGGAGTCAAGTAAATCGCATACATCACATAAACGACTGCGTTCCAACGAAACGAGAGCATCCTCAGGTATTTCTTATGACACCGTAGCAACATGCAACCCATTATAAATACTTTACCCACAAATATACTATATTTCCTTTGCTTTGACAGTGTCTGGGGTATATATTCTGACTGAAAACAATCCTGATATAATGGATTTCTTCTGCTTTACATATATGGTACCTTTTAAATGCTTTTTGTTTTTTTTGTTTTTTTTACTTCTATTCTGACAGAAACAAAAATACTGTCTGAGGTGAAAGCCACAGTAGAAAGTGTTTGTGAAAAATTGTGTAACGACACGAAGCTTGGTGCTTTTGTGAAGTAAGTATTTAATAGTAAGTTGCTTTCTGGGCATGCTAGTTTTAAGAACGCTCAATTCAGAAGAAAATAAAGAATTTTCTTTGAATTCAAGCACTTTTTAAAGGTATAAAATAAAAATAATACCATTCATCACAAATTTTCAATATCAGAATTTTTAGTTTCTGGCTCTGATTATTAAAAGCAATATTTGTTAATGAGGATAGTTCAAATTAATTAGAACGGCCCCTGAAAACTTTCTACACAACTTGTACAGCCAGAGGTCAACGAGAACGTTCTGTTGAGCTAAACCACCAGCTTGTGAATCAAACAACAATAATGGGTCTCTTACTTTGAAATGCTATAAGTAACGTAAGGTCATTTTGATCAATTAAACCATTCACAGCTAGATGTCCTCCTGATATTTAAACCCAACATTTTCAGTGTTTGTATGTTTTCATAAGAATCAACTTTAATTCTCAATTCTTCACAGACTGAAAATCGAAGATCTGGAGACAAAGAAGAGAGAGATAGTTGGTGTCTTTGGTAAAACGGGGGCTGGAAAGAGCTCTTTAATAAATGCTGTGATTGGTCAGAACGATCTTCTGCCTTCTGGAAGTTTCAGTGCGTGTACCTCAGTCATGATCAAAGTGGAGGGAAACATGCACAACACAATGTATGAGGCAGAGATTGAGTTCATTACAAAAGAGGTAAAAAAAACAACAACAAATAAACAGAAAACAGAAAAAAAGACAAACATTTCTTGTTGTAATTATATGTTAGAATTTAGCTGTAAAAATAGAGTTTTGGTTACACTACAAGTTAACCAAGTATGTGTTAAATATTTTTTTTCCTCTTCCTTTTAGGAGTGGAAAGATGAGATGTGGCCAATGAGTCAGTTTCTTGGTGATCATGAAGATCAGGCCCACAATGACGAACATACTGAACTCACTGAGAAGCTGTCAGCTCTGTATGGAGATGAATGGAAAACAAAGTCCCCTGAAAACCTCATCAACAGTAAATACTTCAGAGAAATTCCTGAATTCCTGCAGCCCAACAAGAAGATTTTGACATGTGAATCCGTAAGTTAAGATTATAGGTTTTTTTTCTTTCATTTTTTTTGTAGAAAACATTAAATCTAGTTCAGATGATTTCATTGTAGTGAATTTGTGTACAATACAAGTGAGTAAACAGCTGTTTATCACTTAGGTATTCAATTCAATTCAATTCAATTTTATTTATATAGCGTCTGTTACAACACAAGTTGTCTCTAGGCGCTTTCCAGAGACCCAGAACATGACCCCCGAGCAATTATTACATAAACAGCGGCAGGTAAAAACTTCCCTAGTGGAAGAAAAACCTTAAGCCAAACAGTGGCAAGAAAAACTCCCCTTTAAGAGGGAAGAAACCTTGAGCAGGACCTGGCTCATGAGGGGGGACGCTCCTGCTGAAGGCCAGCCGGGTAGAGCAAGAAATAAGAAAGAATAGAGACATAGAGACACCGTCAAAGGTACAAGACACGATACAATAGTAACTATCATTGGTAGTCCAATTAGACTTCTGTGTATATGGGTGATATATGGATAGACGGTGATCCAAGGGGATGAGGACTGCAGGTTGGGATGTCAGCAAGTATCCAACAGACATCCACATTAGGTATAATTATTTCTACCTCTATGCAAGCACACATCTCATGGGTGTAAAGTTTTTATTACAAAACAATACAAAGGGGCACGGTGGCTTAGTGGTTAGCACTGTTGCCTCACAGCAAGAAGGTTCCCGGTTCAATTCCCAGCTCGGTGGGTCTTTCTGTGTGGAGTTTGCATGTTCTCCCCGTGCTTGCGTGGGTTTCCTCCGGGTACTCCGGCTTCCTCCCACAGTCCAAAAAACATGCAGTGTAGGTTAATTGATCTTTCTAAATTCTCCCTAGGTGTGATTGGTTGTTTGTATGTGGCCCTGGATAGACTGGCGACCTGTCCAGGGTGGACCCCTGCCTTTCGCCTGATATGCGTCGGGATAGGCTCCGACAGACCCCCGTGACCCGGAAACGGATAAAGCGGGTATAGCTAATGGATGGATGGAACAATACAAAGATGATACTAATGAAAGAATCAAAAGGGAGTGGTGGCCTAGTGGTTACAGTGGTGGGCTTGGGCGTGGAGGACCCAGGTTCAAGCCCAGGGCTGCCCACAATGGTAAATCACTGGGGGCCCCTGAGCAAGGCCCTTAACTCCCAATTGCTCCCCGGGGCGCTGCCCTGCCCTGCTAGCAGCCCCACTGCTCACTAGTGAAACTAGTTGATGGGTTAAAAGCAGAGACTAATTTCGGTGTGCATCGTACATACAGCATGTGCACGATGTCCACACTGACAAGAAAGGGAAGAAAAAAAAACAAAAAAAAAAAAAAAAAAAAACCTGTATTTATTAAATGATATGTAACTTGTGGACATTTTGGTTCTGCCATTCTTAAAAAGAAAAGAAACAAAAAGGTTATCTTTGAAGGAGAGCTGCAAAGCTCTGAATATCTCCACGTAAATATCAAAATATAGTCGACTGATGTCCATTATAGGAAACATATAAAATAAATAAATACAAAATAAATGGCCATGCCCAAATATTAACCCTATAATGCCAGATGTATCATATTTGATTTATGGCGAGGCGAGGCAAGGCAAGGCAAGTTTTTTTGTAGAGCACAGTTCATACACAAGGCAGTTCAAATTGCTTTACACACTTACATAAAATCACAAGATGGCAAATAAAATAATTCTATAAAACATAAAAATATCAATTAATTTATTGAATTTAATTAAAAAATGAAGAGTGCAGATAGAATCCTTCCAGCTGTCAAATGCACAGCTAAATAGAGCTGTTTTCAGGCTGGATTTGAACATTGTCAAAGTTGAGGCCTGTTTCACATCTTCTGGAAGACCAGATTTTAGGACCATAAAACTGAAACGCAGCTTCACCTTGTTTAGGCCTGACTAGACACCAGCAGGAGCTCACTCCCTGAGGAGTGAAGGTATTTCTAAGACCTTTGTAGAATCTTCTTAATCTAAAAAGTTAATAAAAGTTTCAAACAAACCAAAGAATTATAAAAAATTAAACAATTAAAAAAAAATATATATGTAATTTACCTCTAGAACTATGCATTCAACCTTCTGTGTTGGTCCTATCCACATCTCACCATCAGCTCAATCTAAACCTAAAGAAATATATTTTGGTCTCATTTGAACTTGTATTAATTTTCATATTTTGTAAATTCTTTTTTCTGAAGTAACATTTTAGTGTCTTGTGGACAAGTGGTACTCTGGCCTTGTCTTTCTAATTGTTAGACAGCATATTTGACAGAGCAGTTTCAGAGACTGTCAATGAACCGGCCTTTAATCAAGTTATCATTTTTTTTCTCTTCTGCAGATTGAAGAGTTATCTGCAGAAATTAAAAAGTACACAAGAAATGACACAAAACAGGGAGAAGATACAGATGCAACACGGTGTTATTGGCCACTAGTCAAGTGTGTGACTGTGAAGGTGCCACACAATGATCTTCTCCAGCATGTCACTCTGGTGGACCTTCCAGGAAATGGAGACCGTAACAAGAGCAGGGATCAGATGTGGAAAGGGGTATTTATAAAAAATAAGAATGAGAATATTATTATGCATTGCACATTTTCTGGAACCTGTAATGCTATAATATCCCTTTTCTAATCATGAATTAATATAAATATTGTTACAAAACTTATTATGGACTCACAGATTATTGGGAATTGTTCTACGGTGTGGATTGTAGCTGATATCACTCGAGCAGCATCAGACAAGGAAACCTGGGACATCCTAGAACATGCATGTTATCTTCTTGGAAATGGTGGCGAGTGTCAACGCATTCACTTTATCGTCACCAAGTCTGATATTGAAGATAATCAGTAAGTAAGCCTATACTCTATACCCTAAATATAAAAGTCAATAAGACCTAAGAGAAAAAAAACCAAACGAAAACAATGATTTAGAATGGCAAGTCGAAGTCCATTAATTTGAACTTATTTTAAGGAAGAATCTAAATGAATGAAGAAATCCAATCCCATCCTACAGGTGAGAATGATCTAGACTGACAAGAAGGTTCCTGGTTCGATTCCTTTTCCTTTCGTTTTGTGTGGAGTTTGCATGTTCTCCTCGTGCTTGTGTGGGTTCCCTCCGGGTACTCCGGCTCCCTTCCACAGTCCAAAAAAAAACATACTAGGTTAATTGATCAATTTAAATTGCCCGTAGGTGTGAGTGCAAGCGTGCATGGTTGTCTGTCTTTCTATGTGGCCCTGCGATGGAGTGGCGACCTGTCCAGGGTGGACCCCTGCTTTTTGCCTGCAATGCATCAGGATAGGCTTTGACAGATCCCCGTGACACTGTGAAGGAGCAAGCGGGTATAGATAATGATGGATGGATAGTTGTTACTGCACAAGATGACTTTACATAATGATGTATAAATCCAGTAATTATATGTTAGATTTAATAATATATCTAAACTATATGATAAAGTTCAGAATAAGCATGGTTGAAAATATGATCATTTTCTTCGTCATGTTTACACATTAATAGACATTAATTTAATCAAAAGCATATTTTTTAGAAGTGAGAGTATTAGTCTGTGTCCAAGCCTGCAATGAAAACACAGACTAATGTTCTAAAATCTAAAAAGTTTAGTAATATACCCCATATATAAATAAAGACATAGTTTCTGTGAGTTTTTTTAAAACTTTAGTTTACATATTTCTCTATTAATCTGAAAACATGACATAGAACATGATAGAACTTACTCTGTACTTTAAGTGAAAACCCAGACTAATGCTTTCAAATGTAAACCGTATGCTCCTATTAAAGACAGTAATATAGCCCCATACTTTAACAGTTCAACAGATTTTACTCGTGATGACCTACTTGGGAGGAACACAGAGGTCAAGGAAAAACTGGTAAAGGAATTCAAGAGGGAACACGAAATTAATGTGAGTTTGAAATACTGAGAGAATTGTTTTGCAGTGATTTTCTACAACAAAAATATGAAATACTTTCATTTCATTTCTCTCATCCACAGAAACACTTTAGTAGTGACTGCTTCAGAGTCTTCACAGTGAGCTCCAGAGAGTTTTTTAGAAGGAAACTTTTAAATGAGGGGGACACTGGTATGTATTTTTTTTTATTTTGTAAAACATTTTTGGATTCAGAAAATATGCAAAAGACATGTACTTATTTTTATTTCTTTTCACTATGATGAGAAATCTGAATATGATGTGTTTAAATATTTAATTGTCTTTGTTTTGTACTTTTACAGAAATACCTGAGCTTCGGGAGTTTCTGAAAACGCTCAATGACTGTCACTCAGAGACATTGAATTATGTGTCTGGAGCTTATGGGATTCTCTCTCTGATTTATGGTGCCAGTCGTAGAAAAGAGGTGAGATGAATGTCATGATATTTAAATTAAACATCTACAAATTTATTAAACTTTCCTGAAACTATTCTCAGCAGTTTGCACACAAAAATATAAAAGTTTTTTCTTTAAACATTTTTTAGGTTGCTGAAAAAGAAAAAGTGTGTGAAGACCTTGAGAGAAACATAACCTGTCAACTTGACACTATCAAAAAAGAAATGGAGAAGACCTATGATGCTTTTGAAAAGTGTCTTACTGAAGGAATTCAACTTTCTAAAGATTCCTATGAAAAAACCTTGAAATTCCTTCATCCTAAAGTATGTATATTGATCAAAAACATCAGATAATTTTTAATTGTGAATACATGTTTAACATTATTTTATTTTATTTATTTACTTTATGTTATGTTATATCATAGAAGGGCAGCGCATTTCACAAAACACTGAAGTGTCTCGTCAATAACGGTGGCATCCACACAAAAAAAGGGAAACTATTAAACCTCAATCTGATGTTGGCTTCGAGTCTCACTAACAGCATTGATGTGAAATTCAGAAACACCTTCCCGTAAGAATTTAAAGTTCACAAAAAATTCTTTGTTATTTATATCTTACTTATTTTCCAACTGTGGGGAACGGCTAATATTGGTTGAATTGGTTAATAACCCAGTTTTATCAGATGCGTCATTACTTTAGTCCAATTGTATCACACTAAAGAAATGATGGTTTTATTTAAACTTTTTTTCAGAAATGATGGAGAAAGTGGACCGTTCAACGGTGTCATTAATGAGTTTTCTCTTAACACTGAGAAGTTGATTCCGAAACACAAAGATGTTGAACTGCAACTGATATTTCTCAAGACAGAGGTAAAGCTATGAAACCAAAATGATCTTCACAGCTTAATTTTGTACATTTGTGTTGGGTAAAACTAAAACATTAATTTGTATATCTACTTCTGACACTATAAAGCTGATTTAGTTTAGCACTGTTAGCTGCGTGTTAGAGGCAGCGCTGTACTGCAAATTGTAGTTGCAGACTTATAGACTCATACTTAGTCTTGAATTAGCATAGTTTGGTCTTTGATGTAAAATCTACAACATTTTCAAGAACAATACTCTTTTGATCCCCTTTAGGAGGAGCAGATAAAGACAAAGCTGAAACAGGTCATCCGTGAGCACAAGAAAACCATCTATCGCAGTCTGATAGAGACAATAGAAGAAGACATGCGAGAGGGCTACAAGGGTAAGAAAGTCAATGATTGTATACAGCCTTTTACTATTTGCATTTTTTTCAGTTATGGATAAAAAGTAACATTAGCATCTTCTGTTGTCCTCTTTTGAAGAAGCAGCAGAATACACAGGAAAGGACTCTCTGCAAAACATGAGGGACGCTATTAAGAGTCATGTCCAGGATGCAAAGAACACCATGTTTGACCGAGCCAAAGACGTGATGTTGGAGAAGCTTAAAGGCTTGATGGTTTGACCCATTTTAAAAATTTAACATTTAACTAAAAAATGCTGAGTTGTACATTTTACTATGATTTTATTTTACAGTATGTCACTCTTAAAAGGTACTTTAGCTTCTAAAATATCCAGCTATTATCACTAATCAACATCACTAAAAAAAAAACAAAAAAAGACACGCACATAAAACATTGTTACTGTGTATAACATTTATTTCTTTGCTTTTTGATAAATGCTAAAATATTTGAATGCCAAATTAGGACTATATACTGAAGACACTGGAAGACGACATGAAGGAATCAATCAAGTGTTCCCTTCAGATGGAGGACCACTCATTCCCAGGTATAGTAACAGAATAGCCTGATGGTAAATCATAAAAATCATCACTAAACAGTGGTAAAGCATTGCTAAAGTAATGGTGGGTGAAAAAACATTAGGCTTTAAAATATAAACAAAATTTATAGGGTCAGATGAAAACAGGACGTGTACCTTCCCTACTGCATCTTCTGACCTCCAAATATGGACTTTATTTGTTGATTAAAACTGGCAAACTTACTTACTACTTACTTTTTTGACAATTTTGCAACATGGTTTGATACTGTTTTTTAAAATATTATTATTTTATTCTTCATATATAATTAAGACGGAGGACCAAATAGGACAAATGAATTTATATATTTTCCTGAATTTTGCATAGAGCACCAGCAACATTGAAAGGGAGTGTATCAAAGCGAAATAACAGAAGTAGACGACTAAAATCAACAAAATGTATAATTAAAGCACTAAATATATTTGTCTTGTAGATGTTTCAAATGATCTTGAAAAGGTACTAAAACTCTACAATGGTTTGAAAACCAACTAAAATATGGAAACGTCATGAGGAAGGTAAATCTTTTATTAGTGAACAATTATCTTTAAACGTTTTGCTGCTCGTTCTGTGCTCTGATGAATGTTGATAATGTATTTAATTCTGTTTGCCCAACAGCTGCACTGAAGCCAGAATGCTTGAGTCCATGAAAATGACAATCCAGGACACTTAATGTTCAAGCTCCTGAAAATGTTGAGATAAATGTTATGACTAATGTATTTTTTAAATTGTAGTGTTATAATCTCTACTTTTATAAAATTTTGTTTTAGCTTGTCATTAATCTTATTTTTGAGTGTTGCTTATATACACAGTCTATTTTGATTATTCATGGGATAGATATTTTAGTTATTAGTTGTTGATTCCCATTTTGTATTTGAGGGAGATGAAACAATGTAGGAATGGAATTAAACCGAATGAATGTGTCAAGTAATCATAATTATATATTTTGAAAATTAATTATTTTTCAGTGAGTTTTCAAAATAACATTGTCACAATAATAATACAGAAAAATGAAAATAATTTTGTATTCACAGTCCACATGTAAATACTAACAGTCTCCACAGGCATCTTATCACCGTAAGACATGCAATTTGTAAAATTCAGAATTTTGATTAATTTGTGCTGGTCATTGATAGTGGTCTTACTTGTTAAGGTTACACAGAATGCAATTGAGTTCATACAGCATTTTTCAGTTATTTGCTTTTAATTTCATTTGAAGGGGCCAGCTCCAAACTGTTCCTACGAAGTTGGGAGCATGGAGTTGTCCAAAATGTCTCGGCATGCTGAAGCATTCAGAGTTCATTTCACTGAAACTAAGGGGGTCCTGAAGCCCAGCTCCTGAAAAATAACCCCACACCATAATCCCCCCTCCACCAAACTTTACACTTGGCACAATGCAGTCAGACAAGTACTGTTCTCATGGCAACCGCCAAATCCAGACTCATTCATCAGATTGCCAGATGAAGAAGCACCATTCGTCACTCCAGAGAACGCGTCTCCACTGCTCTAGAGTCCAGTGCTTTACAGCACTGCATCTGACGCTTGCACTTGGTGATGTTTGGCTTAAATGCAGCTGCTCGGCCATTAAAAACCAATTCCATTAAGATCTCTGTGCAGCTGATCTGAAGGCCACGTGAAGTTTTGAATTCACTAAACTCTTGAGAGTGACTCATTCTTTCACAAATAGTTGTAAAAACAGTCTGCATGCTGAAGTGTTTGATTTTACACACCTCTGGCCATGGTCATTGGAACACCTGATTATGATTATTTGGATGTGTGAGCAAATACTTTTGGCAACATAGTGTAACTAAAGTGTGTAACCTTTTTGTTTCCATTCTGCAAGCAACACCTATATAAGAGAAAAGGGATATTGTTTTCAGTCCTTGAAAAAAGACAATGAATAAATACATTTGTCACTTGCTTAAGGTTTATTGTAAAGTTTCTGTCTGTTGTCCACATTCATTAAAAACTGTACAGCTTGGATTATTCCATTACACAGCTATTTACTGAATACCATGTATACAAACATGCACAAAAACTGCCAGTTTCCAAATGATGCATAACTTTAAAAAACATTAAATTTTCAGTTGCCAATATTCCCAGGAGAGGACACTGAAAGTTGTACCTCGCAATGCTCAGAGAAATACAACAAACCCCAGCACTCTCCAGGCATCGTTGTGCTTGTTAAATGTTAAAGGCCATGATGGCTGACACTGACCTTTTACACTACACGAATACATGCTTCACTTGTCTGCTCTCGTGTACAGTGCATTTAGCTTTGTTATAGTACAAGTAATTAACTATGTGGTAGTACCAATCAAACGCTGGGACATAACCACTCCATCCAGTCATTCAAAATGAACAGGTTGGTTTGTCCAGACTTTTGTCTGGTTCTCTACATACAGTTGTACTTACAACACTCTCAGGATCACATAATTACTTTTTTTTGTATACACCCAAAAGATCATGTACCTTTCTTTCAGTCAAAGGAGAACTGTTATTAACAGGCGTATGTCTAAATACATTAAGGGAAGAATAATAAGAATTATGAGTTATGACCTTCTCATTGGTAACCCACATCATTAAGCTTGAATATACTATTGATTTTTGTTGATCTGGAAAAGGCTTTAAAACCACTTTAAGCAAGTCGAAGTGCAGTAAAAATGGTTATTCCAAAAAAGAATAAGATTTAATACCCAAGCAGACACTCAGTATATAATGAGGGGGAAAAAAGAACATTCTCAAACTCATCAAAAATCAAAATATTAGTTAAAAAAAAAAACAAAGAGAAAAAGAACAAATTAAATATAATAAAAATGCCTGGTTATCATTGAACATGTAAAGTTGAATGTATCACAGAAACTGTCATTGTTAATCAGAACAAAAATAACAGAATCAGTAATTTCAGCAACCAGAAAAAAAGTAATTTTGATTATTTCATTTAGGTCTATCTCTTTCACATTGCTGTGTATATTTTAAACATTTTGTAAGAATATTGCTTCTTCTTTAATAAAGTAAAGTATGTGCACTTTTATCCTGAGTTTTTTTATTATTTGTCCACATTTTCTCTTTTCTCTCATAAATAAAAGGTCACAGTCTCTTATAGAAAAGACAAATGGCCAAATAAGTCAAAGTCTAAATCTACTTTGAATCTAAACAACATTGAAAAACAACATGAATGACAAGGTGTATCAAAGGATAAAAAGTTGATATCATCACAACAAACTTTAACGAACATTTATATCAAAAGTTTGAGGCCGTTGAACCTCCTGTGTTCTGGCTTCAGTCCAGCTGTTGGACAGAGAGCATTAAATACATTATTAACATTAGTCAGAGTTAACAGTCAAGGACTTTAAAATGGTTTGTATCTTATAAATGATTCACCTGTTTCATGAGGTATTTTTGTTTCTGAGCTGCTTTTCAGTTCATCGTAGAGTTTTTGTACTGTCTCGAGCTCTGCTGAAACATCTAGAAAAAAAAGAAGTTCCAGTTAAATTTTCAGTAATTCACTCATTTTTAACATACTTTTGGTGGTCCACATAGATAATCTCACAAATACAGTATATCATTCAACATGCACTGTGGGTAGTTCCTAACCTGGCCAACCACACTCTTTCACCAGGACAATATCAAGTCCTTAAACCTTCCAACTTATAAAAAAATTGTCTTCCTCTTTAAGGTAAATGTATAACACCAGTTCAATTGAATTCAATTGAATTTAATTTAGCTTTATTTACATAGTGCTAAATCATAAAAAAATATATATATATGTATATATAACAAGTCATCAAGGCACTTGAGCAATACAATTCAATTCATTCTTAATTAGTCCAGACAGTAAGACAATAAAGGTAATAATAATATAATAATAATAATAATCATAATATAATTGCCCAGCTAAGGCAAACAAAAGACTTCACTGAGACTTTATGACTGATATGAACAAGCACAAGGTGAATGTGGAATGGAAAAAGTTTAACAAAATGAAACCTATGGCAGAACCAGACTCAGGAAGGATGGCCATCTGTCTGGAGTGGTTGAGAGGCCAGAGAGGAGGGAAAAAGAAGAAGAAGGAACACAAGTTGATCACAACGACAGAGTTAGAATAAAGTTGGAGTAAAAGCAGTCAGAGTGAGAAAACATGTATCATGGGACGTCCCTCAGCAGTCCAGGCCTCTAGAAGTATAACTAAGAAATGGTTCCTTAACTATACGCTTTACCAAAGAAGAAAGTTTTAAGTATTTTAAATATTAACATAAAAATGATTTTTGCCTGAAATATGCAAACAAGTTAACATTTGGTATACGGGGAGTGTGGCAGTAATGTTACACACATCCTGATGAATATGGGTAAAAACGTGCATCTATCAACAAAAAAAAAAAAAGTTCAGCTTATCAACATAAATCATTATCTTTTAAACCTTTAAACCAGGTGGTTTCTTTACCTGGAATTGAGTGCTCCTCTGTTATTAGTGAGAGCTTGATTGATTTCTTCATGGTTTTCCTCAGTGTTTGCAGGATGCCCTCCTAATTCAACATTCAAATCTTTGATCACTTATCACAGAGTTAAAATTGGTCCAAAAATAAATGATTCACATGTAAAACAACAGATTATCATTTGTTTAAATGTGAGTTTTTGTTTTAGGAAAACAATGATACCGATAGATGGTTATTTTAGTTGTTAAAGCACTTTTCATAATTATGTTTTTTTTTGTTTTTTTTTACATATAAACATACTAAGAATTTCTTTTGAACTTATCTAAAGCCGTTTTACAATTTCAGGCTTTACAATGATTTATCATCTTTTAAATTTTACAAAACGAGACAAACCATCAAGCTTTTCAACTGGTTCAGCATTTCATCCTTGGCCTGGTCAAACATGATGTTCTTTGATTCAATTACGTGTCTCATAATTGTTTCCCTCATGTTTTGCAGTGAACCCGTTCCTCTGAATTCTGCTGCTCCTTGAAAACAGAAGATCATAAGATCAGTATTATCTGTGATTTCAAGGAATATATATTAAACCATTATAGATCTAGATTTTACTTACTGTTGTAGCACTGCTGCATGTTTCCTTCAATATTATCTGTCAGACTGGTGTAGACGGTCTTCTTGCGTTCACGGATCACTTTGTTCAGCATTGACTTGAGTTTTTCCTCCTAAAAAAGATAAAAAATTACATTACAATTACTTACCATTTCAGGTTTTACCTCTAAGCAGAATATTTTTCTTTACAATTGTCACAGATACAGATTATAAATTAGTTTTAAAGTAGCAGCAGTAGCAAAGACTATAACACTTTTAACCAACACAAATTGGGAACATTATTTTATTTTTCTTGATCTTTACCTCTGTTTTAAGAAATATCAGCTGCAGTTCAACGTTTTTGTACTTGTGAATCAGCCTCTCGGTGTCAAGTGAAAACTTGTTGACGGTGTCGTTGAATGGTCCGCATTTGTCATCATTTCTGAAACACGTTTAAAAGTTGAAATAACATGCACTATTCATCTATCCACATGCAACATATCCACATTTATATTAACATATAAAACTGTTCCTATCATCATCAAAATGAGCTAATATTTCATGCAAAATCTCAACTTACCACATATGTATTATTATGTATATTTTTGGTCATGTTTTCTGGCACATCCAGCTGTTCATCAAGTGTAATATTATTTATTAATCTTTTTTTTAAATTTTTTCTGTTAAATGTTATCAGAAAAAGTACAATCTAATCTAAAATGTGCAAGACAAATGCTTGATGCACTCTAAAAATTTTATCCGCTCTTAAAGTTCTTACGGGAAGGTATTCCTGAATTTCTCATCAATGCTGTCAGTCAGAAATGAAGCTAACTTTGTGTTGAGGTTCAGTATTTTTCCTTTTTTAGGTTTGTGGACGCCACCGTTGTTGACAACACTTTTCAAAGCCCAGTAAAAAGCAGCGCCACTCTTCCTCTGTGAAAGAGTGAAAAAATGTTGAACACAAAACCACAGGAAGTCTGAATTAAAAGAATATTTCTAATCAAAATACATACAAGAGGATACAAGAAGGACTTCAAGGTTTTTTCACATGAACTTTTGGATTTTGTAACTCCTTCTTGAAGGCATTTTTCAAAATCCATGTAAGAATGCTTTAATGCTTTTCGAACCAAGCCGTGCTGAAGGGTAATGTTTTTTATGAGCTTTTTATACACTTCTGTCTTGCTGCTGGCCTAAAAGACAACAATAATAACAATGTTAATAAAAACATGAAACATTTAAAGCAATAAGCCTTTGGCTTCTTAGTATTTACTTTTTATTAACACAAGCATAATTTATTAAAAGTAATGTATTGACTCAGCACATTGTGTTCATTTTTATTTTCTTTATAAACCCACCCAACCCATCTGACCTCTTCTCCACGACTGGCCCCTTGAATCAGAGAGAGAATCCCACGAGCTCCAGACACATAGTTCAGTGTTTCTGAGTGGCAGTCATTGAGATTGCTCAGAAACTCCTGAAGATTGGGTATTTCTGGAAAAATACAAGTCAAACAGAAAAGTAATACAGAAATGTTTAGGTCACGTTCAGAGTAATAATTATGGTTCATTTCATGTATCCAGAAAGTTTCCCACTGACTACTGAACAACGACTTCACTTACCAGTATCCTCCTGATTTAGAAGTTTCCGTTTAAAAAACTCTCTGGAGCTCACTGTGAACACTCTCAAACAGTCATCACTGAAGTGTTTCTGAGGAACATGGGATTTTATTACATTTGCTGTTAAGGATGATCTCAGGACGAACATCACCAGTATTTCAAACTCACCTTTAATTTCCCTAATCTGTTGAACTCCTTGCGCACTTCCCTCTTGACAACAGTGTTTCGTTTAATAATGGCAGCACGGATGGCTTTGGCTGAGCTATTAAAAAAAAAAATTATTAAATAAAAATAAATAAATAAATATATATATATATATATATATATATATATATATATATATATATATATATATATATATATATATATATATATATATAATAAAATAAAAAGCAATGAAAATAAATAAAATAAATGGTGTTTGAAATTTAAACATTTCTCAATATATTTTAACCATTAAGTGTAGACAAAACCACAAATACAGACAAGAGTCCAGGAGACCTGAATATCATGTGTAACAGATAACGGATGGTTTGTGGGTTGGTTGTGTTTATGTGTTCATGTGACTGTACACCAGGACAAAATACGCTGTATTTTTGTTTGGACTGAGGCCTGTTTACATTTTTAATCAGTGGTTAATCTGGAAATTTAAATCAACTGCAAATATTTAACATTTTATTTCACTTACTGATCATCCAAATCTTCAGAAAGATCAGATTTGCTGCAGATGATATGAATGCGTTGACACTCGCCACCGTTTCCAAGGAGACTAGCAGCACCATTCAGGATCTCCCAGGATTCTTGCTCTGATGCTGCTCGATTGATTTCAGTTACAATCCACACAGTGGAACAATTCCCGACAATCTGAAAAGGCATAACATGTTTTTTTGGAAATGGCATTAATTGATGATGTGAAGAGAAAAAATTCAAACATCACAAAACAAACATAAAATACCCCTTTCCACATTTGATCCCTGCTCTTGTTACGGTCCCCGTTTCCAGGAAGGTCCACCAGAGTGACGTGCTGGAGAAGATTGTTCTTAGGCACCCTTAAAGTCACACACTTGACCAGCGGCCAATACCACCGTGATACATCTTTATCTCCTCCCTGTTTTGTGTCACTTCTTGTGTATTTGAGAAATCTTGCAGATAGCTCTTTAGCCTGGTGTGGAAAAAAGAAGAAAGAAAGAAAGTGAGACAGAAAGAAAACAATTTACAAAAAAATGGGATGTATATATATATATATATATATATATATATATATATATCACATGTATAGCTGTAATTTGACTAATCCATATATGACGAATCCATTAAATGTAAATAAATTGCACTGGAAAGGATGAAATAGTGTTCTTTCTTACAGATTCACATGTCAAAATCTTCTTCCTGGACTGCAGGAATTCAGGAATTTCTCTGAAGTATTTACTGTCCATGAGGTTTTCAGGGGATTTTGTTTTCCATTCATCTCCATACAGAGCTGACAGCTTCTCGCTGATTTCACAATGTTCATCATCCTCCTGTTCCTGATCTTCATTATCATGAAAATGATTTATTGACCACAGCTCATCCTTCCACTCCTAAAAACAAAAGATAATTATGTAGACTTAAGATTGACTATGAGAGTGTAAACAAAACATTATTGTATTGTTATATGTAAATCAGCTTCAAAATATAAAAAGCCTTTTTGATTTATTTTTTATTTTTACCTCTTTTGTGATGAACTCAATCTCTGCCTCATACTTTGTGTTGTGCATGTTTCCCTCTACTTTAATCATGACTGAGGTACACGCATTAACACTTCCAGAAGGTAGAAGATTCTTCTGACCAATCACAGCATTTATTAAAGAGCTCTTTCCAGCCCCCGTTTTACCAAACACACCAACCAGCTCCCTCTTGGCAACCTCCAGATCAAGGATTTTAGACCTGCAAAGGATTTAGATGAAGAGTTGAATAATCTATGATTGACTAAGTTGACTAAAACATCCATCCATCCATCCATCCATCCATCCATCCATCCATCCATCCATCCATCCATCCATCCATCCATCCATCCATCCATCCATCCATCCCCTTATCCCCAGGCACTTCTTCCATCTCTTCCGAGGGCACTCTGAGGCATTCCCAGGGCAGCCGAGAGACAGTCTCTCCAGAGTGTCCTGGGTCTTCCCCAGGTTCTCCTCTCGGTGGGACATGCCTGGAACATCTCTCTAGGGAAGCATCCAGGGGGCATCCGATACAGATGCCCAAGCCACCTCAGCTGAGTTCTCTCGATGTGAAGGAGCAGCAGCTCTAGTCCGAGTGCCGCCCAAGTGACTGAGCTTCTCACCCTATCTCTAAGGGAGCACCCAGCCACCCTGTGGAGGAAACTCATTTTGGCTGCTTGTATTCGTCATCTTGTCCTTTTGGTCATCACCCACATTTCTTGACCATATGTGAGGGTGGGAATGTAGATTGACCAGTAAATTGAGAGCCTGTCCTTGCGACTCAGCTTTTTCTTCACGGTCCAGTACACAAACTGCATGACTTCGGATGCTACACCTATCCGTCTGTCTCACGCTAAATCTTTCCCTCACTTGTGAACAAGACTCCAAGGCTCCACCTTAAACCGCCACTATATCGTGGTGAAGGGGTTTGTGTTCTCGAATGATCCTAGGAGCTATGTTGTGGGGGACATTTTGCCTCTGGTAGGGTCTCCCATGGCAAACAGGTTCTAGGTGACGGGCCAGACTAAGAGCAGTTTACAAACCACTCATGAACTGATTAAAAGCAAGGACCATTACGTCACCTGGATTGGCGTCACCGGGGCCCTACCCTGGAGCCAGGCTTGGGGTTGGGGTTTAAAGGCGAGAGCCTGTGGTGGCCAAGTCTTTGCCCATAGGAACCAGCTGGGCTCATCCTAAAATGGCGATGTGGGCCTGCCTTCCATCAAACTCACCACCCGCAAGAAGATTCACGAGGGTCCAGCCATTTCAGCCGTCATATGTTGGAGCTCACCCTGGTGAATGAGAGGGTCGCTTCCTTACGCCTTCGATAGTGCAATCCCCAAACGCGGTGCTGGACACAGGAAGTAAGGGAGGCTGTCAGGCTGAAGAAGAAAGAGTTCTATCGGGCCATGTTGGCCTGTGGGACTCCTGACACAGCCGACGGGTACCAGCAGGCAGAGCAAGCCGCAGCTCGGACGGTCGAAGAGGTAAAAACTTGGATCTGGGAGGAGTTTGGTGAGGCCTGGGAGGAGGACAATCAGTCGGCCTCGAAGAGATCCCTGCAAACAGTCCGCCACCTCAGAAAGGTGAAGCAGCCAACAGTGTTTACAATGCGGGTGGGGAGCTGTTCTCCGCAACTGGGGACATTGTTGGACAGTGGAAATAATAATTTGAGAATCTCCTCAATCCCACCAACATGCTTTCCACTGAGGAAACAGAGGTTGGGGAATCTGCAGTGGACTCTTCCATTACCCAAGCCAAAGTCACTGACGTAGTCCATTAGCTCCTCAAGTCTCCGGATGTTGTAGGGCTGTCTTGGTTGACACGCCTCTGCAACATTGCATGAGTCAAGGACAGTGCCGCAGGAGTGGCAAACTGGGGAGGTGGTCTTTCTTTTTTAAAAAAGGGGACAGAGCCAGGGGCCAGAGGGGGTCCAGTTTGGGAACCACAAGATTGCATCTCTGCTTTTTGCAGATGATGTTGTCTTGCTGGCAAGGACAGGACTCTCAGCATGTGCTGGAGCGGTTTGCAAACTTTGCATTCATGTGTAAATGACATTACCTCAAAGCTTTGTCTACCCTTGATGAAACAGATTATTCTGCTATTTGTCTTGGGATATTGCAATGTGGATATGATCTCATTACGAGTCTGTGCCCTCTATTTTTTCCTTTGTCCTTTTTTGTTTGTTTGTTTTAACAAGAAAACATCTAAAATATGCAGGACAACAGCCCTCAAGGACCCAAATTGCCAAGCAGAGGGGATCTGCTTTGATGGTCTCAGAATGGGGTCTCCACTTTTTGCAGATGATGTGGTTCTGTTGGCTTCATCAGGCCAAGACCTTTCAAATCTCGCTAGAGCGGTTCGTAGCTGAATGTGAAGCAGCTGGGATGAGAAAAAAGATTCACGAAACAACATCGAAATTAGATCCTGCCCCAAGTGGAGGAGTTCAAAAATATTTGTCAATTTTTGTATTTTGTCTCCTGGACACCTCCATGGTGAGGTTTTACAGGCATGTCCCACTGGGAGGAGACCCCGGGACAAACCCAGGACACACTGAAGGGACTTTGTCTCTAAGCTGGCCTGGGAATGCCTTGCGATACCCCAGTTAAGTTGGACAAAGTGGCTAGGAAGAGGGAAGTCTGAGCTACCCTGCTTAGGCTACTTCCTAAGAACTGCTACGTGATATGATGGATGTTCAAGACAGAGGTGGTCTTCCCCCATCAGGTCAAATCTAGTCAAGTAGACTGTCATTGCTAATCATTAAAATAAATGAAAAAATAATTTGTGTGTATGTGTAGGCGTGCTCATCAATGTTTCTGTACTCTGACTCAGCTGAATACATAATGCACTCCAACTATTATTATGATTATATTATTATATCTATTACATTATAACTGTTTTTTGCTTGGTATTTGATTTAGAGGCAGCATCCTGCATAGGATTAAATAATGTCAAGTATGAACAAAATAAGTGTAAAGTGTGACATACAGTACATGTGCGCTTCTGTTAAAGAAACAACTAAAACTCATTTTTTAACCAAATAGTGAGGTTTTTACAAAAGACCCTCGAAAACACACCGGCAGCAACTGCTGTGATTTTGTTTAAAATTATATTAATTAATGAAGACATTGCAATTGGGTGCCTTATGTCACTCAGAGGTTTAGTTTAAGGTTAAACGCTAAACATCTAATCTTGTGAATTATCAACATGAACTTTGTAAGTTTTAAAGACCCAATTTGAAATATAAAGGACTGGTCCTTTAGGTTATGGTTAACTTGTAGCATTGGTTGTGTAAAAACAGAAAAGTAAAGTAGAGAAAGCATTGACTTTTTTGGGTAATTTTGAAGAAACTTGAATAAAATATGAGTTAAACTATTAGTGATATAAGAGTTTGTGAAATGAGCACGACAACACACTTACTGTAATACTTACTTCAGGAAAGCATTGAGCTTTGTGTTTTCTCTGGTTTGCAGTCTCACATTGACATGTCCCATTATCTTTTTCACATCAGACAGTATCATTGCTTCTATCATCATGAAAGTAAAAACAAAAACAATAATATTCAGGAATCATGAACTTATATAACTTATAAATGATATGAACTTTTATGCTTTTACCTGAGAGTGATCTGGATTCAGTCTTACGCAGCCGTTTAGATGGTGTTTCCACTTTACTGGACTCTCCCTGAACATCCTGCTTTCTCTTTCCTTGTTATATTTATTTGAAAGACAGAAAATATATACTTAAGTTTATTCTTTAATAAAAAGAATAAAAATTAAAGCAAAAACAAAAAAAAAACAATATTCAGGAATCATTAACTTATATAACTTATAAATTATATGAACTTATATATTATATGAACTTATATATTTATGCTTTTACCTGAGAGTGATCTGGATTCAGTCTTACGCAGCCGTTTAGATGGTGTTTCCATTTTACTGGACTCTCCCTGAACATCCTGATTTCCCTTTTCTTGTTATATTTATTTGAAAGAAAGAAAATATATACTTAAGCTTATTCTTTAATAAAAAGAATAGAAATTAAAGGAAAAAAACCTATATATGCACTTATATATTATATGAACTTATATATTTATGCTTTTACCTGAGAGTGATCTGGATTCAGTCTTACGCAGCCGTTTAGATGGTGTTTCCACTTTACTGGACTCTCCCTGAACATCCTGCTTTCTCTTTCCTTGTTATATTTATTTAAAAGAAAAAAATATATACTTAGGTCCATTCTTTAATAAAAAGAATAAAAATTAAAGAAAAAAAAAACTATATTTAGGAACAATTAACTCATATAACTTATATATTATATGAACTTATATATTTATGCTTTTACCTGAGAGTGATCTGGATTCAGTCTTACGCAGCCGTTTAGATGGTGTTTCCACTTTACTGGACTTTCCCTGAACATCCTGCTTTCTCTTTCCTTGTTATATTTATTTTTTAAGAAAGAAAATATATACTTAAGTCCATTCTTTAATAAAAAAATAAAAATAAAAGCAAAAAAAAAAACAATATTCAAGAACCATTAACTTATGTAACTTATAAATTATATGAACTTATATATTATATGAACTTATATATTTATGATTTTACCTGAGAGTGATCTGGATTCAGTCTTACGAAGCCGTTTAGATGGTGTTTCCACTTTACTGGACTCTCCCTGAACATCCTGCTTTCTCTTTCCTTGTTATATTTATTTGAAAAAAAGAAAATATATATTCAAGTCCTTTCTTTGGTGCTGTTTCTTTTATTTATTTATGTTTTGTTTTTTGATTTGTATTAATAGAAAACAAATCTAATTTATAATACTGCTTGTCTCACCAATATCAGCTGTGGATGACGTAGCCTGAGGACAAACAAAAATAAAGTATTCCAACAGTATTGAGTCATTAATTGGAAATATACACAATACCATAGTTACTTTAAAAAAAAGGCTTTGTCCTCAACAATTTGTCTTTAGTAAGCTTTCATTCATTAAAGTCAGGATTTATTTATTTATTTTATGTTTGAGTCAGGAAAACAGATGATGTTCACCATCTTCATCTGTCATCAACAATGATCCCATGAGAAGGTTTAGTGTCATAAAATATAACTGAATGCATGCAATGCTGAATGCATGTTAAATCATTAAGTTTCTATAAACTGCAATATCCTACTTTTCTCAGTCAAATCCTCTGTTTTTATTTGTTTCTGTGAAAACTGCAAATAAAACAGTCATGAAAGAAACATACTAAAAAAAACAATACTGAACAAGACACATTTACAATCATAATTCATATATATTATATTTTATTACTGTAAAATTATTTTGAAATTACTTTATCTGTGTCTTTATCTGGGTTTCGTTCTTCCTTGGGGAAAAAAAAAACACAATTATTGGAAACTGACTTGATTATTATAGTATAACAGCTGTGATTCTCTGTTAATATACTTCATCATAACTAGAAACATGTTCTTCTGTAATAGTGTATCAACAGAAATTTGATTCACAAATATTTGTAGTAAAACTGTACATCATATGTTCCCAGTTCTGGACATTACCTTCAACAGTTTCAGTCTCTTCTTGAACCTTGCTCGAGGTCCCACTTTATTGATCAGTTTGTCAATGTCATCATCCTCCAGACAATAAAGATTTTCCGTGTCAATGCCTTCATCTGTAAATAACAGATCATTTTAATCTTTGTCATCCAGAAATACTTTTGAAGTTGCTGCATAAATACATCCATTATATCCTTTGCAGGGTCATGGGGGTCTGCCGGAGCCTATCCAAGACTCATTACAGGTGAGAGGCAGGGGTACACCCTGGACAGATCACCAGTCCATCACAGGGCCACATACAAAAACTAACAACCAAGCACACTCACACTTACACCTATGGGCAATTTAGAATAACCAATCACCTTAGTATGGATGTTTTTGGAGCGTGGGAGGAAGCCGGAGTACCCAGAGGGAACCCACGCAAGCACGGGGTGAACATGACAACATGAACAAGACTCCCATTGGGTCGGGAACCAAACCAGGAACCTTCTTGCTGTGAGGCAACAGTGCTAACAACCAAGCCACCGTGCTGCTGCTGCATAAATCCATTTTATAAATTTGTGGCAAAGTTTTGAAAAATCTTTGGTGCTTTTTAAAATACCAAGCAGAATCATGGAACTTGTTTTAACACCTGGATGACCTTTTAACATATTTTGTATTATTGGTTGCTTATTTAATTCACACACAAGAACGAGCAGGAATCTGTTAAAATGATCTGATAAACAAACAAACTACAAACTGTCACACCCTCTTCAGTTAATGTTATGTTTGTTGTTAGTCATTCACACACATTTGTCCTTAGTAATAATGTGTTTTAACAGTTTACCTTTAAATGTTTCAGTCCACTCGCTAAGACCCCACTGACTTAGTTTACCACAAACAAAGTTATCCATGACCAAGAGCATAAACTGAAAAATAAATCACAATGTTACTGTTATATTAACTTCTGCTCGAAGTTGCAGATTTGTCTGGAACAATTATAAAGGCAGATTAAAAACTGATAATAAAGGTTAAAACAGCTTACCTGTTACAGAAGTAATGAAAACAAAAACAAACTGTGACAAAGGGTAAGGAGATGGTTGTGAGAGTGAGATGTGTAGGAAGGCACAGCAACGCAGATGGGAGGAGCCACACTGATCAAAAAAAATTTTTTTTTTATTGGTTTCATTTCCTTGCAAAAGCGAGTCTCTGCAGGTCTTCACACTCCTTTGGTAAATACTGTTTGCATGTCTAATTTCCATTTGCCAATCTGACACATGAAAAATTTAGATTATTTACTTAGGTCATTAATCCAAAAACAAATAATTTTATTTACAAAAAATGTTCTTACTGGATGTAATAAAACGCAGGAATTATGTAATTTATAATAAAGTTATGATTTAATCATATAATCTAAAAATCTACTTGAAAGTATATTTTATGTCATGAAATAGCAGAATTTGCAAACCCATCCCATACTATATTGTGGATTCTCCATATAGGTATTATGTATAAAAGTGAAGAGGCTGCAACCAAACTAGAAAGTTGTGGACAATTGAAAGTCATTACTGGTTTTTAGACTGAAACTGAGCTGCTGAACGAGCTTTTTAATAACCCAAATTCCAGTTTGTGTTCAAACAAGTCTGATTTACAAACGTCCCACCGCGTAACAAACAACTGCTACCAAAACAAAGATACCCACCACCACAGAACATTACATGCACTGACATGCAAAACATGCAGCCTCTTCATGCAGAAATGAAACTGATGCATAAAGACATGGTGAACACTGGTGGTTTTAAATCAGATGATGCAAGTCTGGCCAACACATGTTTTATAATGTCCATAAAATACAGTTTAATACTTTTATATTACTGTATATGCTGTCTGGATAACAACATTGGGGATTGTTGTGATCTTCTTGCAATAAACAGTTCTCTTCAAAGAGAGAAATATACATGTATGCATTTTATTGAAATTATTAGAAAAAATGAATGGAACATGAAAGTTTTAAAGTTAAAAGTACAGATAGGAATATATGCATTTAATATACATAGAATAAAAAAAAGACAGCAACTAAAGAAATGCAAGAAAATAAGGTTAAGCCCTGGTATTTGAAGCTTAAAATAATGAAATTACAAATGATTACTACAATGTGCTATTTTCCAGTTTCAGCATTACATTTCTGCATCTATAAATCACTGAAATTGCAGTGCTTGCAGCCATAAACCAACACTAATTAAAATTAGCTCCTGTGTTTATCAATATCTTTTGTTTATTAGTACAATTGCTTGGATGTATTGACCATGCGGAAGCAAGTGTTAGATATTATCGACCGAAAGGTAAAGAGACTGCTTTGTGACAGATAGTCCAAGTTCAGTCCAACACTTCATCAAACTAGAAATCTCCGTTTGTCTTGATCATAGATTCTTGTTGTGCGGATTCAGTTCTGTTGGACAAGAAGCATTAAAAGTATCAGTCAGAGCACAACAGTTAACACATGTTTATTCTTTGACATATATATTTTTTAATTACCAGTTTTATGAGAGGGGAATTACGACCTATGGTCCAGTAATGCCGTACCAATAAAAGAGAAAACATTTTTGAGCAGTCGAGTGGGGATGGGGTCTAACAGACACATGGATGGTTTAGCTCTATGACGACTGAGGTCAGCTCAGGGTGGTGTAAAGGAACGAAACAGTCTAGAGTCAGGTCAGCGCCAAATAGGGTTGCTGAAGCTGATGAAATGCCCACAGCCACTGCTAGGTGGGCCTGGTTGATTTCCTCTCTTATTCTGACAATGTTACTGCTAAAGAAGCTTATAAAGTGCTCACCACTCTGAGCTGCAGGAATGCTCGGCTCAACAGAGTTGTGGTTCTTTGTCAGCCTGGCTACAGTGCTGAACATAAAACGTGGGTTATTTTTATTATCAACGATGAATAATAAGCTGTTCTAGCTTTGCAAAGAGCTTTTTTTTATACTATTAGACTATCTTTCCATGCACAATTGAAATCTACAGACCTACAAGAGTAGCAATTTCTTTCCATTTTACACACTTTTTGTTTCAGCATACGAATATGTGAAATATACCCTAAGGTTAGAGACCCTCTTTCTCAAAAAAGCAGCTGCATCTCAAGCTGAGTGCAGCAAATCTGCAGTGTTACTGACAAGGAAATCAACATCTGCAGAGGTACAACCTAAGTCACAGCCCTCAACTGTTTTTTATATGTTCCACTGTAGGAAGATGAAAACCTTTCTAAGCTTGTTGAGAAAAATGTTTGTAGCCCAGATGAAAATAACTTAAGTTGGTTAAAGCTTAACTGTGGCGGGAAAGTGATGGGGAAGGTTTAAAAAATATATTAACCATTAAAAATCTTTATTTTGTTATGGAAATGTATTTTGGTTTATGCAATACAGTATGCTGGGGTTTGCTGAAATGTTGTTCTGCCACTTTAAGAAAATTCCCGGTAACAGCCAATGAGAGTGACCGTTGCTGCTAAAAAGAAAAAAAGAAAAAAAGAGCGTAATGGTGTGAGTGTAAGAAGACTTCAGAGAAGACGGGAAAAGAAACGATTGAAAGGAAAAGTTTATTTTTATCCAGCGAGCAAAAGAAAGCTCTGCTAAACCGATTCTTACAACCCTTATTTTATTTTTCTGTTATTCTTTTGTGTTAGTTCTGTCTACGGTGGTAGACTGTGGTTTAGTTAACATTAATTTGAGTTGCTACGGACCAAGGATCAAAGGAGCCGCGCTGCACGAGGAAGAACGCAAGATGGCGAGCCACCCGTAGGAGGAAAAAGAGAAAAGGAAACCAAGTGTTCAGAGTGTTCTTTCCTTTGGATACTTGGATCACCAGGATTGAATTAATTGCCACTGGATCTGGAAACCCCACCAGGGAATTAATTTGTGCATAAACTGGATGTTACTCTCCAACTTCCATTCCACACCGAGTTCAGTTGGATATAATCGCGGTAAGCGTGAACTTGTTTTTTTTTGCGCAGCCATTTTTTTTTTGCACCGCATTGGCGGTTAACAGCGACCACCTACTCCCGTGGTTGTAGCTGGAGCGGATTGACTTTGTTAAGGAGACGGACAAGGGGTTTGCAATGTTTTGGTTTTTCTGTTGTCATGTTGGATCCTGTAAACCGAACATATTGATGTGTTACACATTTTATCGTGTTTCTGAACTATAAGTAATAGGTCATGGGTCAAAAGTGAGTAGTGAATTAGTTCAACAAGGGTTGATTCGACTGAAACCTCATACAGAGCTGGAAGCTCGGGTATAAGATAGTCTGACTCTCATAAGTCTAATCTTAGAACTGAGTTAACTCATAAATAGAACTAGATAAAAGAAAGAGGGTGATGAACCATCATTGAGTGAAATTTTGTACAACTTTTCTTTTTCTTTTTTTTTCTCTTTTGGGTTATTCTTTATTTAAAGAAACCATCAAAAGAAGCACTTGAAACCATTTTAATTGTATTTACTTACTACAAAGTAAGGTGTCTGTAAATGTAGTTGTGGGTACCAAGTTGTATGTTTACATGTCTGCATCGTTATATAAATAAGCCGGCCTTAAAGCTCAATTCATGGTCTGTGGTGTGTCATTATTATCTAGCTACATAACTGCTCCTTTGAACCTGGAACCGGATTGACTTTGTTAAGGAGACGGACAAGGGGTTTGCAATGTTTTGGTTTTTCTGTTGTCATGTTGGATCCTGTAAACCGAACATATTGATGTGTTACACATTTTATCGTGTTTCTGAACTATAAGTAATAGGTCATGGGTCAAAAGTGAGTATTGAATTAGTTCAACAAGGGTTGATTCGACTGAAACCTCATACAGAGCTGGAAGCTCGGGTATAAGATAGTCTGACTCTCATAAGTCTAATCTTAGAACTGAGTTAACTCATAAATAGAACTAGATAAAAGAAAGAGGGTGATGAACCATCATTGAGTGAAATTTTGTACAACTTTTCTTTTTCTTTTTTTTCTCTTTTGGGTTATTCTTTATTTAAAGAAACCATCAAAAGAAGCACTTGAAACCATTTTAATTGTATTTACTTACTACAAAGTAAGGTGTCTGTAAATGTAGTTGTGGGTACCAAGTTGTATGTTTACATGTCTGCATCGTTATATAAATAAGCCGGCCTTAAAGCTCAATTCATGGTCTGTGGTGTGTCATTATTATCTAGCTACATAACTGCTCCTTTGAACCTGGAACCTGGTCCTAATTCACTTAAAAGGGTAAGAAGTGTTACATAAACATGGCGAGCCAGCCAGGAGCAGTTGAATGCTAAAAAAAAAAAAATAGTATTTTCTAAACTAGACGCTACTCAACACCCAGACCTAATTTAGTTTTAAATATAGAAATATATGTAGGAAGTTGTCCAGTTCAAAATGGAAGTTGTAGATAGGGAAAACGTTAAAATTCCTTGCTCAGTCATTATCAGTGGACTTACAGACACCGAATCAGATGAGGAGGTTACAGATTTCTTGAACAAATATGGGCGTATATTCAGACACATTAGGATAGATGACCCTAATTCTCCATACCACAGGCATGTGATTGTGGAGTATGAAAGTGGAGCTGCCCTTGAAGCCCTTGAGTTCTTACTACCTTATAGCTTCACACCTTCCAGTGGAGTTACTTACCAGATTAGGGCCCTGTCAGCTGAATATGTTCCAACTGTGACTGGCAGCACTACCCAGAGTTTCTTGGCAGAACTGGGAAAGATTGCCAAACGTAGTGGACAATCCATGGAAGAGATACTGCGAGCACATTTGACAGAATGTAGTAAATCAGTAGCTGCTTGTGTAGATACTGTAAGTGAGCCTGAAACTGAGTCACCTGAACTAGGACTACCAAAACTGGGCATCCAAAGTGAAGAAAGACCAATGTCTAAGGTCCAGTCACACGCAACTGGACATACATCCTTTGGTAGTGCAAAGGATTTCAGGGACTTACCCCAGGGTGCCACAGAGTCCAAGGCGTTCAGCCCAGAAAGAAACAATGCAGCTTCTGTGCATTATTTCAACCCTCCGGCAGTGCAGCGAATGGTTGTAGAACATGTAGTAAGAAATGAAGCACCGGGTTCTATGATGAGTGCCTCACTCAGACTTAGATCATTCTCTGGGAAAATACCTTGCCCCAGTCATGAGGTAGATTTTGATACATGGCGAAATAGTGTAGAACTCATTCTCAAGGACCCAGCTTTATCAGATTTGCAGCGCTCGAGAAGGATACTTGATAGTTTAGTGCCACCAGCAGCCAGCATTGTCAAATCTTTGGGTCCACATGCAGTTCCTACTGCTTACCTTGAACTATTGGATTCAGCATTTGGAATAGTTGAAGATGGTGATGAGCTTTTTGCCATGTTTCTTAGCACATTTCAAGATCCTGGGGAGAAACCATCGCAATATCTTCATAGGCTACAAACAGTCCTTGCCAAAGTACTTAAAAGAGGTGGAGCCTCTGCTAGTGAAGCTGATTTGCATCTTTTACGGCAGTTCTGCCGGGGCTGCTGGGATAACGGGTTGATAGCCGACCTTCAGCTTGAACGTAAACGCAACCACCCTCCTCCATTCACAGAACTGTTGTTACAGTTACGTGTAGAAGAGGACAAACAGAGTGCTAAAGAAAGCCGAATGAAACGGCATCTTGGTGTGACAAAACAAAAAGCTAAATCATGTGTTCTAGCAGAGAGCTCTCTTGAAAGGGACAGATCATTAGAACACGATGTCACCCAAATGAAAGGACAAGTCACTAAACTGCAAAGTCAATTTGCTCAGTTAAAGACACAGAAATCAGAAGTTAATAAGTCTTCTCCCAATAATGTTATTGCTGAATTAAAGAAGCAAATTACTGAGCTCCAAGACCAGCTGGCAAACATGAAAGCACAGAAGTCCCACGACACAAGAGCTTGCACTGCAAAAGTTAAAGTGAAGCAGGCAACAAAGAACAAGGCGTTTAAGTGTTCTCCATTGTCAGACCAACAACCTAGTACCAGACCAAGGGCCTGGTACTGTTTCCAGTGCGGCATAGATGGACATATTGCATCCAAATGTCCCAATGAGCCAAATCCTTCTTTAGTAGCTGAAAAAAAAACAAAGCTCTGGGAGAAGCAGTCTATGTGGGATAGTCAACATGACTTATCAACTTCCCATCCTTTAAACTAGATCCAGCCCTCATTGTGGGACAGATGAGTGCTGCAGCCAGTAGCAGTAGTCCCACCCCAACTTCTAGATGCAATAGACAGAAACAAGTTCGAACCTCTGGTTCTAACAAAATAAACATTCCAAAAGGATTAGTGGGAGCCAAATACACTGCTTGTGTACTTATGGAAGGACAGACCTACAACTGCCTTCTTGACACAGGATCTCAGGTGACCACAGTGTCACAGTCCTTTTATGACAGCAACCTCTCCAAACTGGAGATACATCCCTTGAATGAACTACTAGAAGTGGAGGCTGCGAATGGCCAGGCCATTCCTTATTTAGGATTTGTAGAAGTTGACATAACATTTCCTCAGTCCTGTTTTGGCTTAGAAATAACGGTGTCTACTCTTGCATTAGTGGTTCCAGACATGCAATCAAACACATCGTCCCAATGTTTGATTGGGACTAACACCTTGGATTTAGTGTATGAGGATTGTTCCAACACGGAAATAGACCTGCAGACCCTCCCATATGGGTGCAGAGTTGTTTTGAATGTAATGCAGCAGAGAAACCTGCAGAGAGAAAACAGCAGGTTGGGATTAGTGAGGTTATCAGGAAGGGACCCTAAAGTTGTCCCTGCAGGCCAGTGTTGTGTCCTTGAAGGGTTAGCTTGTGTTAGTGGTCAGGTTTCAGATCGGTGGATCATGCTGGAACCACCTTCCTCATTTTCCGTTCCAGGAGGTATGCTGGTCACAACCTCCTTGCTCAGCTTACCAGAAAATCGACCTAAAACATTGCCAGTTGTTATGCGCAATGAAACTGACCATGACATTACCATTCCTGCAAAGAGCGTCATAGCTGAGATTCATGCCTTGCAGGAAGTAGTTACAGGAACGCAAAGCCCCCATAATGCAACACCTAACGACAGCTTATCGCAACATCCTGGAGAAGTAAAGCTGAATTTCAACTTTGATGACTCTCCTATCTCAGCCGAATGGAAGGAGAGGGTAGAGAAAAAGTTGTGTGCCATGCCAGAAGTGTTTGCATTGCATGATGCTGATTTTGGCCGAACAGACAAAGTTAAGCACCAGATCAAGTTGAGTGATGAAACGCCATTTAAGCATAGGCCTCGCCCTATCCGACCACAAGATCTGGATGCAGTACGAAGGCACTTGCAAGAGCTTAGTGAGGCCGGAGTAATTCGGGAGTCAGAGTCGCCCTTCTCTTCGCCCATAGTAGTAGTCAGGAAGAAAAATGGTGACATAAGGCTTTGTATTGATTATAGGCGGCTAAATCTGCAGACTATAAAAGATGCATATGCTCTTCCAAACCTGGAAGAGTCTTTCTCTGCACTCACAGGCTCCAAGTGGTTTACTGTCCTGGATCTGAAGTCAGGTTATTATCAGATAGAGGTTGAGGAAGTTGACAAACCCAAAACTGCTTTTGTGTGTCCATTAGGGTTTTGGGAGTTTAACAGGATGCCACAAGGGGTGACAAATGCTCCTAGCACTTTCCAAAGGCTGATGGAAAAGTGCATGGGGGATATTCATCTCAAAGAGGTCCTTGTATTTCTGGACGACTTGATTATCTTCTCAGAGACTCTTGAAGAACATGAAACACGCCTCCTTCGTGTACTGAACCGTCTGAAAGAGTATGGTTTGAAACTTTCACTGGAAAAATGTAAATTTTTTCAGTCATCAGTGAAGTACCTGGGGCACATAGTGTCACAAGGTGGTGTTGAGACAGACCCGCAGAAGATTGAGTCCCTGAAAACGTGGCCAACACCAACAAATCTTAAAGAGCTGCGCTCATTTTTAGGATTTGCTGGATACTATAGGCGGTTCATTCAAAACTATTCCAAAATACTGAAGCCACTAAACGATCTCACCGCAGGGTACCCGCCGCACGTGAAAAGTCAAAATGACCAGTCAGAAAATAGCAGTGGGCAATATTTTAGACCAAAAGCACCTTTTGGGAGCAGGTGGACTGATAGTTGTCAACAAGCCTTTGAAACTATTATCGACAAGCTCACTACAGCTCCAGTGTTGGGGTTTGCCAACCCCCAACTGCCCTATGTGTTGCATACAGATGCAAGTACAACGGGGTTAGGTGCAGCCTTATATCAAGAACAGGAAGGAATGATGCGCGTCATAGCGTATGCCAGCCGTGGATTATCAAAGAGTGAATCTCGCTATCCCGCTCACAAACTTGAATTTCTCGCACTCAAGTGGGCTGTCACAGAGAAATTCTCTGATTATTTGTATGGAACCTCATTTACTGTGGTCACAGACAGTAACCCGTTGACTTACCTGCTGACCACAGCTAAACTGGATGCTACAAGCTACCGTTGGCTTTCGGCGCTCTCAACCTTCAGGTTTCAGCTTCAGTATCGAGCTGGTAAATGCAATGGCGATGCTGATGGGCTCTCACGACGTCCTCATGCTGAGCCTGTCAATGATCTAGTCTCGCAGAAGGAAGAAGAGCGAATCCGGCAGTTTGTACATCACCATACATCTGAACCTGGTGAATGGACTGGCATCTCCTGTCATACTGCACAAGCAGTCTTTGAAAGACATCTACTATGCCCTCCATCAGGTGTTGGGATGGATGATGTCATCAGTCCTCTTGTAACATCTCTTGCCATGTCAGCTACAGCTATTCCAGATAGCTTTGCATTTTGTAGCGGGTTTTCTGACATCGCTACAATATCTGAAGATGATTTGAAGCAACAGCAGAGAGCTGACCCTGCCATCTGTGAAATCATCCATCTGATTGAAACTGGAGAAACTCCTCCCCCATCCGCAAAAAGAGAGCTACCAGATCTTTTGATATACCTTCGTTAGGTAAACAAGCTAGAATTGAGAGGTGACATTCTGTATAGGAAGAGGCAACTTGGCCAAAATACTCAGAACCAGATAGTTCTACCAAGACAATACAGACAGATGGTAATGAAAAGCCTTCATGATGACATGGGTCATCTAGGGTTTGACCGTACTCTTGACCTTGTTCGATCCAGATTCTTTTGGCCTAAAATGGCCATTGACATTGAGAGAAGGCTAAAAAATTGTAGTCGCTGCATCTGCCGAAAAGCCATGCCGGACAAGGCAGCACCTTTAGTAAACATTCAGGTCCACCGACCTCTTGAACTGGTCTGTATGGACTTTCTGTCCATTGAACCAGATCGCAGTAACACAAAGGACGTTCTTGTGATTACAGACTTCTTCACTAAATATGCAGTGGCTATTCCAACTCCTAACCAGAAAGCTAGTACAGTAGCTAAATGCTTGTGGGAGAACTTCATAGTGCATTATGGGTTCCCTGAAAAGCTACATAGCGACCAAGGGCCAGACTTTGAGTCAAAGATGATCAAGGAACTTTGTAACTTTGCAGGTATTCAGAAAGTCAGGACTACACCTTATCATCCCAGGGGAAACCCTGTGGAAAGATTTAACAGGACCCTCCTCAGCATGCTTGGGACTCTTAAAGCTCAAGATAAAACTCATTGGAGAGATTTTGTGAAGCCATTGGTGCACGCATACAATTGCACAAAACATGACACTACAGGGTTCACACCATATGAGTCAATGTTTGGGCGACAGCCTCGGCTGCCTATTGATCTTGCCTTTAATGTTCCCTTGAACAGCAGCAATCAGGAGTCTCATTCACAGTATGTCCGAACTCTAAAAGCTCGGTTGCAGGAGAGTTATCAACTTGCTTGTCAAAATGCCGCTAAAACTGCTGAGAGGAACAAAGTCAGATATGACAAGCACGTCACAGAGTCAACATTAGATGTAGGTGATCGTGTCCTGGTCAGGAACGTCCGCCTAAGAGGGAAGCATAAGTTAGCTGATAAGTGGGAAGCAACAGTGCATGTTGTTGTTAGCCAGAAAGGTGACCTTCCAGTTTACACTGTCAAGCCAGAGAACAGAGATGGTCCCATGAGAACACTACACAGAGATCTGTTGTTGCCCTGTGGGTTCTTGTCGGTCTCTGAAGACGAAATTCCTGCTGTGCTAGAGCGGCTTCCCAAGCCTCGCACACGTCTACATCCAGGATCGGAGCCAGAAACTCCTGATCCAGAGTTCAGCTCAGGTGAAGAAGCTGACTTCATGCCCTACTCTTTGCACGAGTCAGCTTTAGAGTCCACAAAGTTCATTGAAGAATATGACATTATTAGGCCTTCCGAAGAAGGGATCAGTTCTTCCATTGAGCTTACTCTTTCGAGCACTGATGCAGTGACTGATGGTATTCCCAAAGAACCTACTGTCGGTTTTTCTAGGGACCTATCATTTTCTGACCGAAACCCTGTACCGGAAGCAGAGGCTGTGATTGTAAATGACCAACCCAATTCCGGATCCTTGTTCAAAGGTGCATCAGACAATCCAGGTGAACAAATGGTAGTTGAAGTTTGCACTCTTGACGATAACTACATCCCTAAAGTACAAGATGACGAGGGTACCAATGAGTGTAGTGAAGTAGGTTGTACAGGAAATGAAACTGAACATCAGGATGAGATAGGGATTGATGATAGAAGTGGTGGGGACAAATTTGAGAAATTTGGTGCACGAATGTCCTCCCGCCAAAGAAGACCAACGAGGCGATTTACTTATCCTGAACTAGGAAATCCATTAGTAAATGTTGCTCAAGCGTTATCTCAAAGTTTGAGTTCAGCTGTTACTAGTGCTCTTGTAAAACCCAGGTTTACATCCTTAACCACTCTAGCGTAGTGTGGCTTAATAGTATGCAAAGGGACTTGCATAGACTTTAGGGGGGAGGGTGTAGCCCAGATGAAAATAACTTAAGTTGGTTAAAGCTTAACTGTGGCGGGAAAGTGATGGGGAAGGTTTAAAAAATATATTAACCATTAAAAATCTTTATTTTGTTATGGAAATGTATTTTGGTTTATGCAATACAGTATGCTGGGGTTTGCTGAAATGTTGTTCTGCCACTTTAAGAAAATTCCCGGTAACAGCCAATGAGAGTGACCGTTGCTGCTAAAAAGAAAAAAAGAAAAAAAGAGCGTAATGGTGTGAGTGTAAGAAGACTTCAGAGAAGACGGGAAAAGAAACGATTGAAAGGAAAAGTTTATTTTTATCCAGCGAGCAAAAGAAAGCTCTGCTAAACCGATTCTTACAACCCTTATTTTATTTTTCTGTTATTCTTTTGTGTTAGTTCTGTCTACGGTGGTAGACTGTGGTTTAGTTAACATTAATTTGAGTTGCTACGGACCAAGGATCAAAGGAGCCGCGCTGCACGAGGAAGAACGCAAGATGGCGAGCCACCCGTAGGAGGAAAAAGAGAAAAGGAAACCAAGTGTTCAGAGTGTTCTTTCCTTTGGATACTTGGATCACCAGGATTGAATTAATTGCCACTGGATCTGGAAACCCCACCAGGGAATTAATTTGTGCATAAACTGGATGTTACTCTCCAACTTCCATTCCACACCGAGTTCAGTTGGATATAATCCCGGTAAGCGTGAACTTGTTTTTTTTTGCGCAGCCATTTTTTTTCTGCACCGCATTGGCGGTTAACAGCGACCACCTACTCCCGTGGTTGTAGCTGGAGCGGATTGACTTTGTTAAGGAGACGGACAAGGGGTTTGCAATGTTTTGGTTTTTCTGTTGTCATGTTGGATCCTGTAAACCGAACATATTGATGTGTTACACATTTTATCGTGTTTCTGAACTATAAGTAATAGGTCATGGGTCAAAAGTGAGTATTGAATTAGTTCAACAAGGGTTGATTCGACTGAAACCTCATACAGAGCTGGAAGCTCGGGTATAAGATAGTCTGACTCTCATAAGTCTAATCTTAGAACTGAGTTAACTCATAAATAGAACTAGATAAAAGAAAGAGGGTGATGAACCATCATTGAGTGAAATTTTGTACAACTTTTCTTTTTCTTTTTTTTCTCTTTTGGGTTATTCTTTATTTAAAGAAACCATCAAAAGAAGCACTTGAAACCATTTTAATTGTATTTACTTACTACAAAGTAAGGTGTCTGTAAATGTAGTTGTGGGTACCAAGTTGTATGTTTACATGTCTGCATCGTTATATAAATAAGCCGGCCTTAAAGCTCAATTCATGGTCTGTGGTGTGTCATTATTATCTAGCTACATAACTGCTCCTTTGAACCTGGAACCGGATTGACTTTGTTAAGGAGACGGACAAGGGGTTTGCAATGTTTTGGTTTTTCTGTTGTCATGTTGGATCCTGTAAACCGAACATATTGATGTGTTACACATTTTATCGTGTTTCTGAACTATAAGTAATAGGTCATGGGTCAAAAGTGAGTATTGAATTAGTTCAACAAGGGTTGATTCGACTGAAACCTCATACAGAGCTGGAAGCTCGGGTATAAGATAGTCTGACTCTCATAAGTCTAATCTTAGAACTGAGTTAACTCATAAATAGAACTAGATAAAAGAAAGAGGGTGATGAACCATCATTGAGTGAAATTTTGTACAACTTTTCTTTTTCTTTTTTTTCTCTTTTGGGTTATTCTTTATTTAAAGAAACCATCAAAAGAAGCACTTGAAACCATTTTAATTGTATTTACTTACTACAAAGTAAGGTGTCTGTAAATGTAGTTGTGGGTACCAAGTTGTATGTTTACATGTCTGCATCGTTATATAAATAAGCCGGCCTTAAAGCTCAATTCATGGTCTGTGGTGTGTCATTATTATCTAGCTACATAACTGCTCCTTTGAACCTGGAACCTGGTCCTAATTCACTTAAAAGGGTAAGAAGTGTTACATGTTCACTACCAGTTAATAACTTATTAGTAAGGTATAACATTTCTGAGGTGTTTAAGTCTCGATTTAAAACAAGGCACTCTACTGAATCTGCTCTGTTGAGGGTTTTTAATGACATCCTAACCATAACCCTAACCCTAACCCTAACCCTAGCAACAGATGCTGGTCACTGTGCTGTTTTGGTTTTATTGGATTTAACAGTGGCCTTAGATACAGTCGATCATCAGATCCTTCTGTCTCACGTGAAGAGCTGGGTGGGTATTTGAGGGGTCATGTTAAGCTGGTTCAGATCCTAAGTAAGTGAGAGGAGTTTTTGCATCTGTCTTGGAGCTGCAAAGTTCTCCAGAGCACCTCTCACATGCGGAGTGCCTCAGGTTTCTATTCGCGGTCCTCCTCTTTCTTCATTATGTTTGCGGGTTCTTCCCGCCCTTTTTGTTGGTTTGGATTGGCTGCTGCCGCTGCTGGGGGTCCTATGACAGGGGGGATGTTGGGTGCGATGACCGGTGACGATAGGCACCAACAATGGAATTGTAAGAATAGCTATTTAAAGGAAGGATGTATTTAAATAATAATAATAATAATAATAATAATAATAATAATAATAATAATAATAATTATTATTATTATTATAATTATTATTATTATTTATTTATTTATTTATTTATTTATTTTTTTCTTTTCATTTCCATTCTTGTCAGTATGTATCTCATGATACATACCTGAAATCCCGAAATTGGACCTCTGCTTCTAACCCATCACTAGTTTTTTCAGTAGGAGGAGTGGGCTGCTATCCCAGCCCAGGGAGCAACTGGTTAGAGTTAAGGCTTGGCTCAGGGGCCCACAGTGCTTCACCATTTTTGTCAGCCCAGGGACTGGAACCTGGGTCCTCCAGGCCCCAAGCCCACCACTGTAACCACTAGGCAGTGTCCCTCTTTGGCAGAGGGCTAAAATCATATATATAAAATGCATATATATATAACTCTTGTGTTCTACCCACTTGGTATCAACCATTATCATTATGTGCAAACAAGGGCAAAAAAAAAAAAAAAAAAAAAAAAAAAGGAAGCACGGGGGAGACAAAGACGACACTCGGAGGCACAAGGCACAAGGCCAGGCAAAAGGAGCTCGCCAACCCATCATGGCACGCCCAGACAGCGACCTGCCTTCACACCACCCCCTCCAAAAGCCCCCCCCAGAGGCTGGCCCCCCATACCAGACCCACCAGCCAAGGCGTACCCCAGACCCGCCGAGGCCCCAAATATCCCCGCCGAAGGACCAGCCCCAGACAGTAGGAATGCTGACCAGGAAGCCATGCACCCAGAGGCCTACCGGGGCCACCTAGCACGTGCCCCCTGAACAGCCCCACCTAAACCCACCCACCCGACCAATGAATTTGTCAAGTAATTTAAATATTTAGATATAATAAATAATTACATATTTTGGAAATGGATTCTCTTTCAATTACTTTTCTAAGTAACTTTGTCATAATAATAATAATAACAAACAAAAAAACCCAAGAAAATAATTTTTCTATTCACAGTCCACCTGTAAAAACTAACACATTCAAGTTAAAATTGAGCAATGACAAGGTTAGATACCTTTTTGCTTCCATTCTGCAAGCAACACATATATAAGGGGAAAAACGACAATATTTTCAGCACTTGAGAAAAGACAATAAGGTAAAACTTTTATCACTTTGCTTAAGGTTTATTGTAAAGTTTGTTGTATGTTATGCACTCAAATCTCGCAGTTTCCAAATGATGCTCAACTTTAAGAAACAATGCATTTTTAAGCATAAAATCTATTTGAAAAAAAAAACAAAACAACAAAAAAGGTACTGCTTTTCTCAAAAATTAAAGGTAAAATTACATGCATTCATAAAAAAAGAACGAAAGAAAGAAATATTCCAGCGGCATCTACTTGAAGTAATACATCACTACTAAGAAAGACTTTAAAAAGTCCTGCTGAGTTGGGTTTGGGACAAAAAGCAGGTGAACCGAGGTATCACACTGAGTTTCCAGTCTGATATTAGAGTTAGCAACATTCATAACAGTAGAATAATAACTAAAGTTTCATTTATCAGTTATCAATGACTTTCCACTGAAAAGTGAAAAAGTGTATATATATTGTAAGACTAGGGAATGAAAGTATGAAGAGATGAATATTTGGTCAAACTCATCAACATGGTAGGTCTGAAACTTGAACATCTGACCTGACCTTCTCATCGGTAACCCTGATCATTGAGCTTGACTATACTATTGATTTTTGTTGATCTGGTAAAGGCTTTAAAACCACTTTGGGCAAGTCAGACCTCAGTGAAACTATTTATTCTGAATATTAATTGTATTAAAAGAGAAAAAAAATTTTATTATCCAAGCAGATGCTGAGTATATGATGGAAAAAAAAATTCTCAAACCTATCAAAAATCTAAATATTGGTTAAAAAAAGGAAAGAAAAAAACAAAACAAAAAATGCTTGGTTGTCATTAATATGAACATGTAAACTTGATTATATTGCAGAAACTGCTATTGTTAATCAGAACAAAAATAAGAAAATCAGTAATTTTAGCAACCAAAAAAACATGTAATTTTCATTTCATTTAGGTCTATCTCTTTCACATTACTGTGTATATTTTTTCTTTTTCTTTAATACAGTAAAGTATGTGCACTTTTAGTCTGAGTTTATTTATTATCTTTCCACAGTTTCCGATAAAAAGTTGATATATTCATAACAAACTTTAACAAACATGTCAAAAGTTTAAGGGCGATGAACCTCCTGTGTTCTGGCTTCAGAGCAGCTGTTGGACAGAGAGCATTAAATACAATATTAACATTAGTCAGAGTTAACAGTCAAGGACTTTAAAATGGTTTGACTCTTATAAATGATTCACCTGTTTTTATGAGGTTTCTGTTTCTGAGCTGCTTTTCAGTTCTTCGTAGAGTTTTTGTACTGTCTCGAGCTCTGCTGAAACATCTAGAAAGAAAAGAAAACCAAATCTATGTTTAAATGTCAGTATTTCACTTATTTTTAACATAATTTTTGTGATTCACATAGATAATCGCACAAATACAGTTTATCCTTCAACATGCACTGTGGGTAGTTCCTAACCTGGCCAACCACACTCTTTCAACAGGACAATATCAAGTCCTTAAAACCTCCAACCTATAAAACAATTGTCTTTCTCTTTAAGGAAAATTTGTGGCGGCAATGAAATGAAATGAAATACACTCCTCCTCCTTGAACTAGCACCTTATCGTGGTGAAGGAGATTGTGTACCCAAAGGATCCTAGGAACTATGTTGTCGGGTACATTACGCCTCTGGTAGGGTATCCCATGGCAAACAGGTCCTAGGTGACGGGCCAGACAAAGAGTGGTCTACAAACCACTCATGAACCAATTAAAAGCATGGACTGTCAGACCTGGGGCTGGGGTTTGAAGCTGAGTGCCTGGTGGCCGGGATTATGCCCATGGGACTCGGCCGGGCTCAGCCTGAAACGGTGATGTAGGCCCGCCTTCCAGTAGGCTCACCACCTGCAAGAAGATTCACGAGGGGCCGGTGCAATATGGTTTGTGTAGCGGTCGTGGCTGAGGTGGTTTGAGCGTCTGTATAGGATGCCTCATGGACACCTCCCTAGGGAGGAGACCCCGAAGAAGACCAAGGACACACTGTAAAGACTATATCTCTCGGCTGCCACCGGTCCCCCCGGAGGAGCTGGAGGAAGTGTCTGGGGAGAAAGAGGTCTGGGCAACTTAGACTGCTGCCCCTGCAACCCGGCCCCGGATAAGCGGATGAAGATGGATGGATGGAGGAAGTATTCATTTCCACAGTGCTCAGTGGAAATTAACAGCATGGGAAGGACAGGCAAACATCTCACAGAAAGACTCCCGCCATACCGGGGAATCGAACCAGGATTCCCCAGGCAACAGTGCAAACCACCAAGCCACTGCGCTGTCAATTTAAAAATATTTACATAGGAATTATTTTTGCCTGAAAATGCAAACAAGTTCACATTTGGTGGATGGGGAGTGTGGCAGTAATGTTACTCATATTCTGTTTATCTGACCCAGATGAATATGGGTCAATCAACAAAACAATCAAGAAAAAATAAAGGAAAAGTTCAGCTTATCAACATAAATCATTATCTTTTCAATCTTTAAACCAGGTGGTTTCTTTACCTGGAATTGAGTGCTCCTCTGTTTTGAGTGAGAGCTCGATTGATTCCTTCATGGTTTTCCACAGTGTTTGCAGGATGTCCTCCTAATTCAACATTCAAATCTTTGATCACTTATCACAGAGTTAAAATTGGTCCAAAAATAAATGATTCACATGTAAAACAACACAATACCATTTTTTTATGCGAGTTTTTGTTTTAGAAAAATAATGATACCAATAGATGGTTATTTTAGATAAAACACTTTTCATAATTATGTTTTTTTTTTACATATAAACATACTAAGAATTTCTTTTGAACTTATTTAAAGTCTATTTACAATTGCAGGATTTAGCATGATTTATCATCAGTAAAATTTTAAAAAACGAGACAAACCATCAAGCTATTCAACTGCTTCAACATTTCATCCTTGGCCTGGTCAAACATGATGTTCTTTGATTCATGTACGTGTCTCATAATCGTTTCCCTCATGTTTTGCAGTGAACCCGTTCCTCTGAATTCTGCTGCTCCTTGAAAACAGAAGGTCATAAGATCAGTATATCTGTGATTTCAAGGAATATACATTAAACCATTATAGATCTAGATTTTACGTACTGTCGTAGCACTGCTGCATGTTTCCTTCAATATTATCGGTCAGACTGGTGTAGACGGTCTTCTTGCGTTCACGGATGACTTTGTTCAGGATTGACTTGAGTTTTTCCTCCTAAAAAAGATAATATATGACTTTACAATTAGTTACCATTTCAGGTTTTACCGCAAAGCAAAATATTGTTTTTTACAATTGTCACAGACATAGATTATAAATTAGCTTTGAAGTAGCAGCAGTAGCAAAGACTATAACACTTTTAACCAACACAAATGTACGTTGTGAACATTATTTTTATTTTCTCAATCTTTACCTCTGTTTTGAGAAATATCAGCTGCAGTTCAACATTTTTGTACTTGTGAATCAGCCTCTCGGTGTCAAGTGAAAACTTGTTGATGGTATCGTTGAATGGTCCACATTTGTCATCGTTTCTGAAACAAGTTTAAAAGTTAAAATAACATCAAATATAATTACTTAATAAGTTGGTTCTATTTATACTGTACAGTTACAAAGTGGGTCAACCAAGCAACTGATTTAATGGACAAATTTTCAGCTACAAAAATTGTATTCACTCTTTAAGTTCTTACGGGAAGGTTTTCCTGAATTTCTCATCAATGCTGTCAGTCAGAAATGAAGCTAACTTTGTGTTGAGGTTCAGCATTTTTCCTTTTTTGGGTTTGTGGACACCACCGTTGTTGACAACACTCTTCAAGACCCTGTGAAAGGCAGCGCCACTCTTCCTCTGTGAAAGAGTGAAAAAATGTTGAACACAAAACCACAGGAAGTCCGAATTAAAATAATTAATTAAAGAATTAAAAGAATATTTTCTAATCAAAATACATACAGGAGGATACAAGAAGGACTTCAAGGTTTTTTCACATGAACTTTTGGATTCTGCAACTGCTTCTTGAAGGCATTTTTCAAAATCTGTGTAAGAATGCTCGATTGCTTTTCGAACCAAGCCGTGCTGAAGGATAATGTTTTTTATGAGGTTTTTATACACTTCTGTCTTGCTGCTGGCCTAAAAGAGAACAATAATAACAATGTTAATAAAAACATGAAACATTTAAAGCAATAAGCCTTTGGCTTCTTATTATTTACTTTTTATTAACACAAGCATAATTTATTAAAAGTAATGTATTGACTCAGCACATTGTGTTCATTATTATTTTCTTTATAAACCAGCCCAACCCATCTGACCTCTTCTCCACGACTGGCCCCTTGAATCAGAGAGAGAATCCCACGAGCTCCAGACACATAGTTCAGTGTTTCTGAGTGGCAGTCATTGAGGTTGCTCAGAAACTCCTGAAGATTGGGTATTTCTGGAAAAATACAAGTCAAACAGAAAAGTAATACAGAAATGTTTAGGTCACGTTCAGAGTAATAATTATGGTTCATTTCATGTATCCAGAAAGTTTTCCACTGACTACTGAACAACGACTTCACTTACCAGTGTCTTCCTGATTTAAAAGTTTCCTTTTAAAAAACTCTCTGGAGCTCACTGTGAACACTTTCAAACAGTCATCACTGAAGTGTTTCTGAGGAACATGGGATTTTATTACATTTGCTGTCAAGGATAATCTCAGGACGCACATCACCAGTATTTCAAACTCACCTTTAAATTCCCAAATTTGTTGAACTCCTTGCGCACTTCCCTCTTGACAACAGTGTTTCGTTTAATAATGGCAGCACGGATGGCTTTTGCTGAGCTATTAAAAATAATAAAAAAAGAAATAAAGTAAATGGTGTTTGAAGTATTTTTTAACCATTATGTGTAGACAAAACCACAAATACAGACAAGAGTCCAGGAGACCTGAATATCATGTGTAACAGATAACGGATGGTTTGTGGGTTGGTTGTGTTTATGTGTTCTTGTGACTGTACAGCAGGACAAAATACGCTGTATTTTTGTTTGGACTGAGGCCTGTTTACATTTTTAATCAGTGGTTAATCTAGAAATTTAAATCAACTGTAAATATTTAAAATTTTACTTCACTTACTGATCATCCAAATCCTCAGTAAGATCAGATTTGGTGCAGATGAAGTGAATGCGTTGACACTCGCCACCGTTTCCAAGGAGACTAGCAGCACCTTTCAGGATCTCCCAGGATTCTTGCTCTGATGCTGCTCGATTGATTTCAGTTACAATCCACACAGTGGAACAATTCCCAACAATCTGTAAACGCATAACATGTTTTGTAAAAGGTATTAATTGATGACATGTAAAGAAGAAATAAAACATCACAAAACAAACAAAAAATACCCCTTTCCACATTTGATCTCTGCTTTTGTTACGGTCCCCGTTTCCAGGAAGGTCCACCAGAGTGACGTGCTGGAGAAGATCGTTCTTAGGCACCCTTAAAGTCACACATTTGACCAGCGGCCAATACCACCGTGTTACATCTTTATCTCCTCCCTGTTTTGTGTCACTTCTTGTGTATTTGAGAAATCTTGCGGATAGCTCTTTAGCCTGGAGTGCAAAAAAAGAAAAGAAAAAAAAGACAGAAAAATATAATATCAATAATAAATGAATACATATGAATTAAAAAAAAAATAAATAAATAAAAAAAAAAATAATATATATATATATATATATATATATATATATATATATATATATATATATATATATATATATATATATATATATATATATATATAACACTTCCAGAAGGCAGAAGATTCTTCTGACCAATCACAGCATTTATTAAAGAGCTCTTTCCAGCCCCCGTTTTACCAAACACACCAACCAGCTCCCTCTTGTCAACCTCCAGATCAAGGATTTTAGACCTGCAAAGGATTTAGATGAAGAGTTGATTCATCAATGATTGACTAAGTTGATTCAACTTTGAAATCACAATGCTATCAATTTGGAAAGGGCCTATGGAGGATCTACATAAGACTTTTGTAAAACTTTGCATTCATGTGGAAATAATGTTACCTTAAAGCTTTGTCTACAGTGGATGAAATGGATTATTCTACTAATTATCTTGGGGTATTGCAATGTGGAGCTCATGATCCCATTATGAGTCAATGTCACCCCAATATCTGTGCTCTGTTTTTTCTTTTTTCCTTTTGTTTGTTTTAACAAGAAAACTCTAAAACATGCAGGACATGCTATAACTCTTTTCTTTTTAATTTGCACTTTGCTTTTAAAATGTATTTATTGTGTAGCACCGAGGGTTTGAGAGTAACGTAATTTCGATTGTCTATATGTATCTCACATGTGGTAGAATTCACAATAAACTTGACTTTGACTTGACTTTGACTTTGACATATGCTCTCAAGAACCAAAATTGACAAGCGGAGGGGTTCTCCACTTTTTTCAGATGATGTGGTTCTGTTGGCTTCAAATCTGAGACTATGGTCCTCAATTAGAAAAGGGAGGAGTGCCCTTTCTGGGTTGGAAATTAGATCCTGGCCCTAGTGGAGTAGTTCAAGTATCTTAGGGTCTTTCTTAAGTGCAGGCACTTATGTGTGAAGAAGGAGCTTCTTAGGTTTACCAGTCGGTCTGCGAACGTACCCTCACCTACGCTCACAAGCTGTTGGTAGCGACTGAAAGAATGTGATTGTGGATACAGGCAGTGGAAATAGTTTCCTCCACAGGTTGTCTGAGTACTGCCTTAGAGGTAGGGTGAGGAGGCGCTCAGAGTAGAGCCACTGCACTTCCACATCGAAAGGATCCAGATGAGGTGTCTCCGGGACACCTCCATGGTGAGGTTTTACAGGCATGTCCCACTGGGAGGAGACGCAGGGACAAACCCGGGACACTGAAGGGACCCGGGAATGCTATGGGATACCCCAGATGAGTTGGACAAAGTGGCTAGGAAGAGGGAAGTCTGAGCTACCCTGCTAAGGCTACTACTGTCATTGCAAATCATTAAAATAAATAAATTAATAAATCATTTGCGTGTATGTGTAGGCGTGCTCATCAATGTTTCTGCATTCTGACTCAGCTGAATGCGTAGAGGCAGCATCCTGCATAGGATTAAATAAGATTAAATATGAACAAAATAAGTGTAAAGGGTGACATACAGTACATGTGCGCTTCTGTTAAAGAAACAACTAAAACTCATTTTTAACCAAATAGTGGCAGGTTTTTGCAAAAGACCCTTGAAAACACACAGACAGCAACTGCTGTCAGTTTGTTTAAAATGATAATTATTAATAAAGAGCTTGCAATTGACCGCCTTATGTCACTCAGAGGTTTAGTTTAGGGTTAAACACTAAACATCTAATCTAGTGAATTATCAACATGAACTTTATAAGTTTTAAAGAACAAATTTGAAATATAAAGGACTGGTTCTTTAGGTGATGAATACTGAAAAGTAAAGTAGAGAAAGCATTGACTTTTTTGGTGATTTTGAAGAAATGTTGTGAATAAAATAAAAATTAACTTATTAGTGAGGCAGCATCCTGCATAGGATTAAATAAGATTACAGGCATGTCCCACTGGAAGGACGCCCCAGGACAAACCCAGGACACGCTAATAGGAATTTGTCTCTAATCAACATGAACTTTGTAAGTTTTAAAAACCAAATTTGAAATATAAAGGACTGGTTCTTTAGGTGATGGTTAACTTGTGGCATTGGTTGTGTAAAAACTGTAAAGTAAAGTAGAGAAAGCAATTACTTTTTTGGTGATTTTGAAGAAATTTTATGAATAAAATAAAAGTTAACTTCTTAGTGATAAAAGCTTTTGTGAAATGAGCACGACAACACACTTACTGTGATACTTACTTCAGGAAAGCGTTGAGCTTTGTGTTTTCTCTGGTTTGCAGTCTCACATTGACATGTCCCATTATCTTTTTCACATCAGACAGTATCATTGCTTCTATCATCATGAAAGTAAAAACAAAAAAAATAATATTCAGGAATCATGAACTTATATAACTTATAAATGATATGAACTTATATATTTATGCTTTTACCTGTGAGTAATCTGGATTCAGTCTTACACAGCCGTTTAGATGGTGTTTCCACTTTACTGGACTCTCCCTGAACATCCTGCTTTCTCTTTCCTTGTTATATTTATTTGAAAGAAAGAAAATGTATATTTAAGTCCTTTCTTTGGTGCTGTTTCTTTATTTATTTATTTTTTGTTTTTAGATTTGTATTAATAGAAACAAATCTAATTTATAATACTGCGTGTCTCACCGATATCAGCGGTGGATGACGTAGCCTGAGGACAAACAAAAATAAAGTATTCCAACAGTATTGAGTCATTAATTGGAAATATACACAATACCATAGTTGTTACTTTAAAAAAAAGGCTTTGTCCTCAACAATTTGTCTTTAAGCTTTTTTTCATCCAAATCAGGATTTATTGATTTATTGTAGGGAAGCGTGAGTTAGGAAAACAGTCAAAACAAGGACAAAGAAAAATAAAGCTTGTTGAACAGAACTGAGTCATTAACTGGAAATATACATGATACCATAGTTGTTTCTTTAAAAAAAGGCTTTTTCTTTAAACGAACACACAACAATTTGTCTTTAAGCTTTCATTCATCCAAGTCAGGATTTATTGATTTAATGCAGGGAGTTTGAGTCAGGAAAACAGATGATGTTCACCATCTTCATCTGTCATCAACAATGATCCCATGAGAAGGTTTAGTGTCATAAAATGTAACTGAATGTTTAAGCATGTTAAATCATTAAGTATCTATAAACTGCAATATCCTACTTTTCTCAGTCAAATCCTCTGTTTTTATATGTTTCTGTGGAAACTGCAAATAAAACAGTCATGAACGAAACATACAAAAAAAAAAACTAAACAAGACACATTTACAATCATAATTCATATATATTATATTTCATTACTGTAAAAATATGTTTAACTTGAGTAGAAAAATCAACAGTGTCTTGATCTGGATTTTGTTCTTCCTTTGGAAAAAAAACCCACAATTATTGGAAACTGACTTGATTATAAACTAACAGCTGTGATTCTCTGTTAATATACTTCATCATAACTAGAAACATGTTCTTCTGTAATAGTGTATCAACAGAAATTTGATTCACAAATATTTGTAGTAAAACTGTACATCATATATTCCCAGTTCTGGACATTACCTTCAACAGTTTCAGTCTCTTCTTGAACCTTGCTCGTGGTCCCACTTTATTGATCAGTTTGTCAATGTCATCATCCTCCAGACAATAAAGATTTTCCGTGTCAATGCCTTCATCTGTAAATAACAGATCATTTCAATCTTTCTCATCCAGAAATACTTTTGAAGTTGCTACCTAAATCTATTTTAAATTTTTGTGGCAAAGTTTTGGACATTGCTAAGAATTGTTGAGAAAACTGTTTACCTTTAAATGTTTCAGTCCACTCGCTAAGACCCCACTGACTTAGTTTACCACAAACAAAGTCATCCATGTCCAAGAGGATAAACTGAAAAATAAATCACAATGTTACTGTAATATTAACTTCTGCTCTAAGTTGCAGATGTGTCTGGAACAATTAAAAAGTTAAAACAGCTTACCTGTTACAGAAGTACTGAAAACCAAAACAAACTGTGACAAAGGGTAAGGAGATGGTTGTGAGAGTTAGATATGCAGGAAGGCACAGCAACGCAGATGGGAGGTGCCACACTGAGCAAAAAAAAATCTGTTTTTTATTGGTTTCGTTTCCTTGCAATAGCAAGTTTCTCCAGGTCTTCACACTCCTTTGGTAAATACTGTTTGCATGTTTAATTTCCATTTGCCAAGCTGGCACAGGAAAAATGTAGATTACTTACTTAGGTCCTTAATCCATAAACAAATAATTTTATTTAGAAAAAAAAATGTCTTACTGGAAGTAATAAAATAAAGAAATTTTTACATTTATAATAAAGTTGTGATTTAATCATATAATCTAAAAATCTATTAGAAAGTATATATATGTCATAAAATAACAGAATTTGCAAACTCATATATCCTATATTGTCCTATCCTATATTGTCGCTTCTCCATATAGATTTTATGAATAAAAATGAAGAGGCTGCAACCAAACCAAAGTATTGTTGTTGAGTAGTGATGAGGGTTGTGGACGATTTAAAGTGATTACTGGTTTTTAGAGTGAAACTGGGCTGCTGAACGAGAACAAAGAGTCCAGCGTTTTATAATAAACTAAATTCCAGTCTATGTTCGAACTACTCTGATCCAAAAACGTTCCACTGCATAACCAACAACTGCTGCCAAAACCAAGACACAAGTTGTAAATTTGTCTGGAACAATTACAAAGGCAGATTAAAAACTGATAAAAAAAAGGTTAAAGCAGCTTACCTGTTACAGAAGTTAAGGAAAAAAAAAAACTGACAAAGGGTAAGGAGATGGTTGTGAGAGTGAGATGTGCAGGAAGGCACAGCAACGCAGATGGGAGGTGCCACACTGAGCAAAGAAATAACTGTTTATTATTGGTTTCGTTACCTTACAAAAGTGTGTCCCTGCAGGTCTTCACACTCCTTTGGTAAATACTGTTTGCATGTCTAATTTTTACAGGAAAAATGTAGATTACTTACTTAGGTCAATCCAAAAAAAATTGATTTTTTTTTTACAAAAAAAAAAAAATACTGGAAGTAAGATTTAATCATATAATCTAAAAAATTATTTGAAAGTTCATTTCATGTCATGAAATAACAGAACTTGCAAACTCATCCCATACTATATTGTGGCTTCTCCATATAGGTTTTATGAATAAAAATGAAGAGGCTGCAACCAAACCAAAGTATTGCTGTTTAGTAATGATGAGCGTTTGAAGATTTAAAGTCATTACTGGTTTTTAGACTGAAACTGAGCTGCTGAACGAGAACAGAGAGCCCAGTGGTTTTTAATAAACCAAATTCCAATCTGTGTTTGAACAAGTCTTATCCACAAACGTCCCACTTCGTAACCAAGATCTGCTGCCAAAATCAAGATATCCGCCACCAAAGAACATCACGTGCACTGACATGCAAAACATGCAGCCTCTTTATGCAGAAATGAAACTGGCGCATAAAGACATGCAGAACACAGGTGGTTTTAAATCAGATGCAAGTCTGGCCAACACACGTTTTATAATGTCCATAAAATACAGTTTAATACTTATATATTACTGTATATACTGTCTGGATTGTTCTCTTCAAAGAGAGCAATATACATGTAAGCATTTTGTTGAAATTATTAGAAAAAAATTATTAGACAAAAATGTGTGTGTGTGTACACATCTGTGTGTGTGTGTGTGTGTGTGTGTACACGTGTGTGTGTGTGTGTGTGTGTGTGTGTACACATGGTTTTTCTATTCTGGTGGGGTCCCCGACCTGACTTTTCAGTCACCTCGTGGGGTCCAATTTTTCCTGTGGGGACCCAAAGCCGGTCCCCACAGGTACGACCATTGGAATCAATAGAAAACAGCCTGCTGATATGCCCAGTGCGGTTTTTTTGAAGTAGTAAAAATGGACCCCAGGAGGTCGATTTTCAAGACCAGTGGTATGCACACATGTGTGCCATGTGGTCAAAGGTGGTATTGCCGTGTGTAAAATTGCACTGTGGGGACATTTTTCCTGACAGTGTGTGAAACTTGTAAATTTTTTTAACTTTAAATTTAATGAATAATAACAAAGTTTTTCCTCTTTTATGTAAACATCTTTTGTTAGCACATACATTTTTTCCAAAATCATATCATGAGGTACCCTAGATGCCCCACTTCTAGTGAGCGTAGCCCAGTTCCAGATCTTATAAAGGGACTTGGCTCTGTCACTACATAGTAAAGTTTGATAGTATTATGCTAACATGTTGGCATTGTCTCACAATTGGCACAGCGGTTATTTTCCCAAAGGTAAATAACTTTATAATTTTATATATACAATATTTGACAAAAAGTTGAGAATAATACGAAGCTAACAAACATGTTTTGTCGCTTACATAAAATCAATTATTAAAAGACACAGTACTTTTAAGATGTTCTTACTTTACATTAGTGTAACACATAACAGAACCCAAAAGGGAACAATGGCACCTGAGCATTAGTTTCACCCAGTCTTATTGAGAGAGCTAAAGATGCACAGTGTGCTTTCCTCAAGTCTCAATATTGAACCTCATCATCAATATAGTTGACCACTGAGCCTTTGTTCCTTAATATGTTTTACTTGCTTTGGCAAGAAAAAAATTAAAGTAGAAAGCTGTGAGAGACTCAGTGGTGATTCTGGTTTTGATGCTTCTCAGTAGGATAACCTGAGGTAAATGCATAGTAACAGTCATTATAGCCAATAAAAACATATTTATTAGGAAAAAGACAAATGCAGTAAATAATAACCTTTAAAATTGACTCTTACACCACTGGCTCAGGAATCCTTGGGGCTCAATGGAAACAATATATTCGTAAATCTTAGAGCAATAAAAGTGTTTCATGCTTTTACTTCTTCTTGTACTTCTGTTGTGACCAAAAAGTTGTGTTTTATGGGCCAGACATGCCACCTCACAACCTGTGAGAACAACCTGCTCATCCACACACCTATCATAGGTAGAAGGTCAGTTAAATAATCTGAATCAACTCATCAGTACTGTTTGGCGTTTGTTTTGTCAAGCTATTTTGAATCTCTGATGCCATGATTGCGCCCAGCTGCGCTCAATCAGCCACCGGGCATGTCCACCATGATTGCCTGCACCTGGGTTGTCAGCAGGTGTATATAAGGATCAAGGAGACCAGCAATGGTGGCGCCAGACTGTTAGTTTGCTCAAGACGTGGCTCCTTCTTCCCTGGACTCCTCCAACTCCGCTCTTGGCTCAAACCAATCCATGCTGGAACTTCACCATCATCCTTCACCACCTTACCCACAATAAACCTGATATCTTCAGTTGCGTCCTGCGTTTGGATTTCCCGCTACCCGGGCAACAGAACAGTCTGGCCAATTCAATGGATCCAGCGGATGCAACCTCGACACATCCCGATCTTGCCCGGCACGAGCAGTTGCTGCAGCTTCTGGACCATAAACACAACGCAGTTCTCTCACAGCTGCAGCAGCTTACCAACACCATGGCAGCGCTCACGGCCACGGCTTCCTCATCTGCACTGCCAGCCCGCTAGCAATTTCCACACCGGTGAGGGAGATGCACATACCTGATCGGAAGCCTTATTCCGGAGATCCAGGTAAATGCAGAGGATTTTTGTTATCTTTTTTTTTTTTGGTTTTTCAGCAAAAGCCCCTTACATATGCTACCGATCAGTCACGGATATCTTACATTATCGGTCTGTTGGAGGGCAAAGCTCTGAGCTGGGTGGAGGCAGCTTATGAAGCCCAAAGCCCGGGACAGATGACTTATGCTAACTTTATTGATGAAATAAAGAAGGTGTTTGACCATCCAGTCAGGGACGGTGCGGCGGCTAAGCAACTCCTACAGGAACGGCAGGGATCTCTCAGCGCGGCGGTGTATGCCGTCAACTTTCGCATAATAGCGGCAGAGGCTGGCTGGAACGACGCAGCTCTGCAAGGTGTCTTCTCGAAAGGACTTCGTGAAGGACGAACTTGCCATCAAAGACCCTCCAAACTCCCTAGATGAACTAATCTCCCTGGCCATCAGACTGGACAACCAACTCCGAGAGAGAGGACGAGAACGCCGAGGACATAAACGCCAAGGCCAGCCGTTCCCCACACCAGCATCCTTCGCGGCCCCGCTTCCACCCCCTAGCATCCCGGCAGAGGGGGAGGAACCCATGCAGTAGGGTCGCACCCATCTCCCCTGGGAGGAGAGACAACGCCGGCTCCAGAGCAGGTTATGTTTTTACTGTGGGAAGGAGGGCCATCGTGTGGCAAGTTGTGCTTTGCGGCCAAAAGACCAGGGTCACCAGTGAGGGCGGGATTACTGGCGACCCCAAGCAGCTCCATCCTGCCATCCATGACACTGCTTCCGGCCACTTTGTCTCCCTCAGTAACGCACCCAGTTTGTTTTTTTTTGTTTTTTTTTTGGATTCTGGAGCTGAAGATTAGCCCATCAACTCAAGCTTGCATATGAGCCTTTAGACCACCCAGTCATCGCCAAAGCCCTGAATGGACAGCAGCTGTACACTGTTCATGTCCAGTCCGCACCAATCAAATTGATTGTTTCAGGTAACAATCAGGAATTACTCCATTTTCTCACTGTGGATACTCCCAATACCCCTGTGGTCCTCGGGCCCCCATGGCTTTCGCTCCACAATCCCCACGTGAACTGGCACACAGGCCGTATTCTCAGGTGGGACCCCTCTTGTCACTCCTGTCTTTGCTTTGCACTTCCAAGGTCATCCCCTGTCGCTGTCAGGTTACCCGAGTCAGTCGACCTATCCAAGGTTCCAGTGAAGTACCATGACCTTGGCGAAGTTTTTAGCAAGGATAACGCTGTTGCCTTTCCTCCCCACCAGTCTTATGATTGCGCCATCGATCTGCTTCCTGGGGCTCCTCTCCCCTCGAGCCACCTGTATAATCTCTCACGGCCCGAAACCGAGGCCATGGAGACCTACATCAATGACTCCCTGGCCTCTGGACTGATCAGACCCTCCCCTGTCGGTGCCGGTTTCTTTTTTGTGACCTAGAAGGATGGGTCACTCCGACCATGTATCGATTACAGGGGATTAAATAACATAACCATTAAAAATAGATACCCTTTGCCCCTCATCGACTCCGCTTTCAGTTCCCTTCATGGAGCATCCTTTTTCTCAAAACTGGACCTCAGAAATGCCTATCACTTAGTCCGTATAAGGCAGGGAGATGAATGGAAAATGGCTTTTAACACCCCATTAGGCCATTTCGAGTACTTGGTGATGCCTTTCAGACTGTGTAATGCTCCAGCCATCTTCCAGGCCCTAGTAATGATGAACTCCGTGATTATCTGAACCGTTTTGTTTTTGTATATCTGGATGACATCTGGATCTTTTCCTCCAACCTCCCTGACCACATCCGTCATGTCCGCCAAGTTCTACAGCGACTCCTTGAAAATCGGTTATACGTGAAAGCCGAGAAATGCCATTTTTCATACAGACACAATCTCCTTCCTCGGGTACATTTTTGAGGGTGACCAGGTGAGGGCTGATCCAGACAAAATCAAAGCAGTGGTAGAATGGCCTGTACCCGCAACCGTAAAACGGCTCCAACACTTCCTCGGCTTCGCCAACTTCTACCGAAGATTCATTCGGGGCTATAGTCGCATTGCGGCCACACTAACTCGCTGGTCCCTTTTCTTCTTAAGATTTAACTTCACCCCGTCTTTTAGAACCGGACGCATTGTCCCATCAGTTTGCCCCAGACGCTCCAGCCACCCTGGACCTCATCCTTCGTCTGTCGTGTGTGTGTGTGTGTGTGGTAGCCGCTCTGTCTTGGGAGGTCGAAGCACAAGTTCGGGACGCACGGAGACAGCAACCTCACCCAGGTACTGGCCCACCAAATCGTTTTTGTCCCTGACTCTTACGTCCCCAGGTGATCCAGTGGGGCCACTCTTCCCGCCGCACCTGCCACCCGGGTGGTTCCCGGACCTTGTCCCTATTAAGACGCCGTTTTTTTGGTGGCCCACCATGGCCAACGACATTCGGGAATTCATTGCGGCGTGTCCTACGTGCTCCCGGAACAAGACTCCACACCAACCCCCTTCATGAGGTAACACCATCATACTTACCATTGTCGACCAGTTCTCAAAGGCTGTCCACTATGTGGCTCTCCCAAAACTTCCCACGGCCAGAGACTGCCAAACTTCTCACTCATCACGTCCTCCGTCTGCATGGGATCCCCACGGACATTGTCTCGGACAGGGGTCCACAGTTCACCTCCCTTGTATGGAAATCGTTCTGTCGGTTGATTGGTGCCACCTCGAGCCTCTCGTCAGGTTTTAACCCACAAACCAATGTCTGGAGACCGCCTTGCGGTCTCCAGACATTGGCTGAGAACAATCCCTCCTCCTGGAGCGATTTTCCTGGACTGGGTCAAGTATGCTCATAACTCCCTCACATCTTCAGCTTCTGGTCTCTCTCCTTTTGAATGCTCCCTGGGTTTCCAGCCCCCATCTTTTCCGGTTGAGGAGGAGGAGGTTGCTGTTCCCTCCGTACAGGCCCACATGCGCAGATGTAGACTGGTTTGGAGAGCAGCCGGAGGGGCACTTAGTCGGGCTCAGGACCGGGCTCGCAGTAATGGTGATTCTCCCGGGCCCCGACCTAAGCTTCAGGGCAGATGGTTTTGGCTGTCCGCCAAGAACATTCCTCTCCGCACTGACTCTCGCAAACTTCCCCTAGGTTCCTGGGCCCTTTCCAGATCCTGCAAGTGATTAACCCTACCGTGGTCAAGTTGCACCTTCCCCGTGCTATGCGGGTGCACCCGTCCTTTCATGTGTCCCAGATCAGGCTGGTTGCCTCCTGTGCCTTGGTCTCTCCCGTTACTGCCCCCCCACCTGCCGGGTTGGTTGCTGGGTGGCCTGCCTACTCCGTGCGGCGTCTCCTGGACGTTCAGCACTGTTTGCACTTCTTGGTGGACTGGGAGGGCTATGGTCCCGAGGAACGTGCCTGGGTTCCCCGTTATCTTGGATGCCTCTTTGGCCCGTGATCTTTGGTGTCGGCGCCCCGATCGGTTCCTGTCGCCTGGTGGCTCCCGTTGAGGGAGGGTACTGTTGAGACTCATCTCTGATGCCATGATTGCGCTTAATCAGCCACAGGGCATGTCCACATGATTGCCTGCACCTGGGTTGTCAGCAGGTGTGTACAAGGATCAAGGAGATCACTGTGCCAGCGCCAGACTGTTTGTTTGCCCAAGACATGGCTCCTTCCTCCTTGGACTCCAACTCCGCTCTTGGCTCAAACCAATCCCTGCTGAAACTTCACCATCATCCTTCACCACCTTACCCTCAATAAACCTGATATCTTCAGTTGCGTCCTGCGTTTGGATTTCCCGCTACCCGCACAACACATATGCTGTCCAAGCACCCTAGATTGATATGACTATATTCATGATATTATTTCTGAGCCTTTTCAAAGCAAAATAAAAATGACTCCATCCATTTGCATGCTTTAAAACCTTTACAAGAAGGTGCTCAATAGCTATTTAATACACAGAGGAAATGAAAGTTAAAAAAACAACAAAAAAAAAAAAACATTGTAAAGGTATTTAAAATGGACACCTTCATACATGAGGCTTGGAAACTAATATGAAGTTTAGAATGATTACTTTGTTCCCTTAGATAAGTCAGAATCTTCAGTTAGAGGCCCAGTACTCTCTCCGTGGACTATTTCCTTAAAGGAGGATTTCAAGTGACATTACCATAGTTGGATGTCGATGCCAAGGCATATCCTCACACAAAGACTTCCCTGGCTAATGTGCCTGTGCCATAGAGGTACTCAAAAAACTGTAATATTTTCTCCTGCTGGGTTGTTCTTAGACTGGTCGAGTATTCTAATTGTTATTGGGAAAGGAACAGGATGAAAATGCAGGAGACTGACGAGGTAAAGCTCCCGACCAAAAAAGTATTTATGACAAGAGGAGTTGCAACGCAGAATATATATAGGTACTCAAAACTAACAAACAGGTAGAGGAAAGTGGAAGTCAAAGTAACCAAAAGGACATTCAAAATAAAATGAGCACAAATCGAAGAATGAAAGATTCTCAACAAAGGATTTTGACAAAACCCACACCTGAACCCTAGAAGAACTGTAACATTTGATAACTCATTTTTTTAAAGATATATTAAGTTTAAATCTAAATTTCTGTATCTAATTTTACATCATGATTAAAAAATATCAAATTGCATTGAAAAAAATACTTGTTTTAAATACATTGATGAATTAAATAAACAAATACAGAACTATCTTTAAAATAAATAAACTGATTTTAATCTTAACAAATCTGAATATCTGCTGTGAAAAGTCTGTATTTTAATTTGAAATCCAGAGTCCTCCGCTCTGAGAGTGTAACTGAGTGAGTCTGGGAGCTGGAGGAGCTTCACACCTTTCCTGACTCTGAAGGTCCCCATTTTACCTATGCCCGCCCCTCCCCCACTCAAACTACCGCCAAATCTTAATTGACGCAGCTACAGCTGCTCCAACGTGACCGACAGACATGCACAGAGCTGAGGAGGAGAGAAAACCAGGAGAAACCAGATAAGAACAATTATCTGCTAAAATATACAGATTAAGTCAGTTACTAGATGATATTTGTTCAGCAGTGAATTAAGTTAAGAGTAAAGTTGGCAAATTTTTTTTTTTAATTTGTTTTACTGAATGCTTTGTAACTCTGTTGGTTGCTGCTAGCTAGCTAACCTGTTGTGCAATAAATTTGTCTGTTTAGCATTATGAGAATTAAATTTTTTGCTGCATAATATGTTTAAACCTTGTTTACAGCAAACGTACAGCTTTTGTACTGCTTGGTGTTTTTTGCAGCATTATGTCCATCCTTTTATTTGATGGATTGAAATTTAAATTCCCCGTGACCCCGGTAAAGGGATTAAGCGGGTCAGAAAATGGATGGATGGATGGATGGATGGATGGATGGATGGATGGATGGATGGAAATTTAAATTAGTATAAATGGCCTCAAATCCAGTTTAATATCTTTGTTTGAGTGTTAAAGAAGAAAAAAGATAATATAATTTTGTTACCTTCTCTTTAATGAGTTTGATAAAATGTGTTAAAACTAGATGGTTCAGTTTTGTAAGCTCGTCCCCAGTAATAAAATGCAAAGCTTTCAAATACCTAAACAACTATAAATGTGTGTTATTCAGTTACTTCACTTTTAGATTGATTTACAAATAATAATTTAATAAAAATTTGAAATGATCAGTTTGAGCTTTGTTTGAGAATTTCTTTTGTCACCTAATGCAGAGGAGTTTGCCTAGATCGGATCATTTTCATTTTCTGTCACATGAAATAGGTGGATATGTCTGTTTTTTGTCTTTAACAATAAAAAAATGCAGTGAAGTGTATATTTGCGTTTTTTTTTCAGTTTAAACTGCAGTCGAGCTGCCAGGTTCAAGAAATGTATGGCTCATCTTAGGGACCACCATGATAAATGCCTTTCAAAGTACACAGAATATTTAAAAGCCCAGGTGGAGGTAACAATGCTGGATACAGATACACAGATTTTATTCATGCATAAAATTTCTGTAAATAACTGCAAGCAGAGATTTTTTTTTTTTTTTTTTTTCTTCATGGAATGGTGTTCACTGAGAAAAATATTAAAGATAACTGATATTGATTGTTCTTCAGATACATGTCTGGGGTAATTTATTTTCAGGTTTGGGCAATGTGTCTTAGGTCAGTTTTCTTGTTTGACATGTGAGTGATAGTTGATGACAATCAACTATACTGTTGAATTTTAAGAATGTAGAACGCAACAAATTATTCAGGAAATGCTTGACCCTATGGATTTGAAACTTATTCTATTTTTTGGGTGTATACCAGCAGTCATTTTCAAAAAGCTTTTAAAGTATTTGTCCTCAGCAGGAAACAAGTGTGGAGAGTAATTCAACTTCAATCCCAGAAAGATCTGATTCTATGGATGAGGATCCAGCTGAACCACCTTTTACCAGGACTGATAGTATACTTGTGAGTTGGGATCATCAAAGACACTTATGTTTTCCTTTTTAAATGTTAAACTACACTTAACTTTTTTTTAAGCTTAATGACTTTTTAATTATGCATCCCATACCAGCTTTTAAAAAGTTGTTTTAGAAATATGTTGACTTATTTTGTTCTGTGTTGGGATTTTTTTTTTTTTTTTTGCTTTTTAACAGTTGTACAGACACTTGTACAAAGTTTCTTCAGTTGGCCACACTTTGATAACATTTTTATTATATATTTTCAAACTTATGTTTTCTGTTTTACTTTGTGGATCATAAGCTGTTTGTGTTTTTCTTCAGCTCTCCACCAAGTACCTTGACCAGCTTTCAAATATGTCCAATAAATCTGAATCATCTATCAGCTGCAGTGATGAGGATTACAACCCAACAGAGGACCTCGTAGAAGAAACCACTTCAGATGGATCTAGTGGTGTGTCAGACCAAGTCCCACTGAAAACAAAGAAACTAAAGAGGACTTACACAAGAAAGGTATGACCAAGTACTTCAAATAATGATGAGACCACTACAGGAAGTGAAAGCAATGATATGAACATGAAAAATGTTTCAGTAATGAAGCTACAGAAAGAGAAAGATGGTGGAAGAGTTTATAGTAAAAAGCATTCCTGCGCAGTGCCATAAGATGGCCCGGCACTTGGTGCGCAAACACAACACCGAACCTGCCATGCACTGCATTAACTGTCAATCATTGCTCAAAAGAAAGTCCTTTTGGAGGCACATGTCCAGATGTAGACTTTCGCAAAAGTGCAGTGTACAAAAACCGGGCAAAAGCCGAATCCAGTCAATCTGTGCCTTTGCCCAGCCTGTCCCAGATGGTGTCAGGAGAAAGGTCTGGCAGTTGGTAAATGCCATGCACCAAGATCAAGTCACAAACATTGTGAAAGAGGAAAGATGCATTTTGAGGCTTGGAGAACATTTGTATGCCAAGCATGGACATGACACTTCCAAACATGAGTACATCTGACAAAAAAATGAGAGAAATTGGGCGACTTATTCAGCATTCGCAGAAAATTGGAAAACTTAATCGTATTGAGGACTTTTATGTACCTTCCAACTTCAACCTGGTCGTGAATGCAGTGAAAGATGCTGGATTTGATGAAGACAAACACACCTAGGAAACTCATCCTTTGCTCTGAAGCTAGGCCATGGTCTCAAAAAGATAGTCGATATTCTTGAATGTGAAGCTCAAATGTCAGAGTTGGACAATGAACAATTTCTTAAGAATTTGAGGAGAACCCAAAGTCTTTTTGAGAAAAAAAAAAAAAAATGGGATGTGCTTGTCTCTTCATGTGCACTACAGACTCTAAGAGAAGGGAAGTGGAATGCCCCTCAGCTCCTTCCATTCACTGAGGATGTCAAGAAGATGCAGATGGGGTGTTAAAAGCCATTTTCCATTCATCTCCCTGCCTTATACGGACTAAGTGATAGGCATTTCTGAGGTCCAGTTTTGAGAAAAAGGATGCTCCATGAAGGGAACTGAAAGCGGAGTCGATGAGGGGCAAAGGGTATCTATTTTTAATGGTTATGTTATTTAATCCCCTGTAATCGATACATGGTCGGAGTGACCCATCCTTCTTGGTCCCAAAAAAGAAACCGGCACCGACATGGGGGGGTCTGATCAGTCCAGAGGCCAGGGAGTCATTGATGTAGGTCTCCATGGCCTCGGTTTCGGGCTGTGAGAGATTATACAGGTGGCTCGAGGGGAGAGGAGCCCCAGGAAGCAGATCGATGGTGCAATCATAAGACTGGTGGGGAGGAAAGGCAACAGCGTTATCCTTGCTAAAAACTTCGCCAAGGTCATGGTACTTCACTGGAACCTTGGATAGGTCGACTGACTCGGGTAACCTGACAGCGACAGGGGATGACCTTGGAAGTGCAAAGCAAAGACAGGAGTGACAAGAGGGGTCCCACCTGAGAATACGGCCTGTGTGCCAGTTCACGTGGGGATTGTGGAGCGAAAGCCATGGGGGCCCGAGGACCACAGGGGTATTGGGAGTATCCACAGTGAGAAAACTGAGTAATTCCTGATTGTTACCTGAAACAATCAATTTGATTGGTGCGGACTGGACATGAACAGTGTACAGCTGCTGTCCATTCAGGGCTTTGGCGATGACTGGGGGGTCTATAGGCTCAGTTGCAAGCTTGAGTTGATGGGCTAATCTTCAGCTCCAGAATCCAAAAAGACACGAACCAGGTGCGTTGACTGAGGGAGACAAAGTGGCCGGAAGCAGGGTCATGGATGGCAGGATGGAACTGCTTGGGGTCGCCAGTACTCCCGCCCTCACTGGTGACCCTGGTCTTTTGGCCGCAAAGCACAACTTGCCACACAATGGCCCTCCTTCCCACAGTAAAAACATAACCTGTGTGGAGTGGTGGCCTTGTGGTTACAGTGGTGGGCTTGGGCGTGGAGGACCCAGGTTCAAGCCAGGGCTTCCCACAATGGTAAATCACAGGGGGCCCCTGAGCAAGGCCCTTAACTCCCAATTGCTCCCCGGGGCGCTGCCCTGCTAGCAGCCCCACTGCTCACTAGTGAAACTAGTTGATGGGTTAAAAGCAGAGACTAATTTCGGTGTGCATCGTACATACAGCGTGTGCACGATGTCCACACTGACAAGAAAGGGAAGGAAAAAAAGGAAAAAAAAAAAATAACCTGCTCTGGAGCCGGCGTTGTCTCTCCTGCCAGGGGAGATGGTTGCGACCCGACTGCCGGGATGCTAGGGGGTGGAAGCGGGGCCGCGAAGGATGCTGGTGTGGGGAACGGCTGGCCTTGGCGTTCATGTCCTCAGCGTTCTTGTCCTCTCTCTCGGAGTCGGTTGTCCAGTCTGATGGCCAGGGAGATTAGTTCATCTAGGGAGTTTGGAGGGTCTTTGGTGGCAAGTTCGTCCTTCACGAAGTCTTTCGAGAAGACACCTTGCAGAGCTGCGTCGTTCCAGCCAGCCTCTGCCGCTATTATGCGAAAGTTGACACATACGCCGCCGCGTTGAGAGATCCCTGCCGTTCCTGTAGGAGTTGCTTAGCCGCCGCACCGTCCCTGACTGGATGGTCGAACACCTTCTTTATTTCATCAATAAAATTAGCCGAGGAAGCCGTGGCCGTGGCCGTGAGCGCTGCCATGGTGTTGGTAAGCTGCTGCAGCTGTGAGAGAACTGCGTTGTGTTTATGGTCCAGAAGCTGCAGCAACTGCTCGTGCCGGGCAAGATCGGGATGTGTCGAGGTTGCATCCGCTGGATCCATTGAATTGACTGTTCTGTTGTGCGGGTAGCGGGAAATCCAAACGCAGGACGCAACTGAAGATATCAGGTTTATTGTGGGTAAGGTGGTGAAGGATGATGGTGAAGTTCCAGCATGGATTGGTTTGAGCCAAGAGCGGAGTTGGAGGAGTCCAGGGAAGAAGGAGCTACGTCTTGGGCAAACTAACAGTCTGGCGCCAGCATTGCGGTCTCCTTGATCCTTATATGCACCTGCTGACAACCCAGGTGCAGGCAATCATGGTGGACATGCCCGGTGGCTGATTGAGCGCAGCTGGGCGCAATCATGGCATCAGAGATTCAAAATAGCTTGACAAAACAAACGCCAAACAGTACTGATGAGTTGATTCAGATTATTTAACTGACCTTCTACCTATGATAGGTGTGTGTATGAGCAGGTTGTTCTCACAGGTTGTGAGGTGGCATGTCTGGCCCATAAAACACAACTTTTTGGTCACAACAGAAGTACAAGAAGAAGAAGTAAAAGCATGAAACACTTTTATTGCTCTAAGATTTACGAATATATTGTTTCCATTGAGCCCCAAGGATTCCTGAGCCAGTGGTGTAAGAGTCAATTTTAAAGGTTATTATTTACTGCATTTGTCTTTTTCCTAATAAATATGTTTTTATTGGCTATAATGACTGTTACTATGCATTTACCTCAGGTTATCCTACTGAGAAGCATCAAAACCAGAATCACCACTAAGTCTCTCACAGCTTTCTACTTTAATTTTTTTCTTGCCAAAGCAAGTAAAACATATTAAGGAACAAAGGCTCAGTGGTCAACTATATTGATGATGAGGTTCAATATTGAGACTTGAGGAAAGCACACTGTGCATCTTTAGCTCTCTCAATAAGACTGGGTGAAACTAATGCTCAGGTGCCATTGTTCCCTTTTGGGTTCTGTTATGTTTTACACTAATGTAAAGTAAGAACATCTTAAAAGTACTGTGTCTTTTAATAATTGATTTTATGTAAGTGACAAAACATGTTTGTTAGCTTCGTATTATTCTCAACTTTTTGTCAAATATTGTATATATAAAATTATAAAGTTATTTACCTTTGGGAAAATAACCGCTGTGCCAATTGTGAGACAATGCCAACATGTTAGCATAATACTATCAAACTTTACTATGTAGTGACAGAGCCAAGTCCCTTTATAAGATCTGGAACTGGGCTACGCTCACTAGAAGTGGGGCATCTAGGGTACCTCATGATATGATTTTGGAAAAAATGTATGTGCTAACAAAAAATGTTTACATAAAAGAGGAAAAACTTTGTTATTATTCATTAAATTTAAAGTTAAAAAAATTTACAAGTTTTACACACTGTCAGGAAAAATTGTCCCCACAGTGCAATTTTACACACGGCAATACCACCTTTGACCACATGGCACGCATGTGTGCATACCACTGGTCTTGAAAATCGACCTCCTGGGGTCCTTTTTTTTTTTTTTTTTTTTTTTTTTTTTTTTGTGGGTGGGTGTGTGCGAGTGTGCTACCTTCACCAGCCCTCATAACAGTCAAACTATATTTTTATTGATCCCTGGAGAAATCAAACAAGATAAAAGTAAAGAGAGTCAGAAAGAGGGGTATAAATATTCTGCAGAGGAGGGCTAGAGTCACTGGGTGTGGAGAGTGGAGAGAAAGAGAGCAGGAGAGAAAAAAAAAACAGAGAAAAGGGGGGGGGGTTTCTATTTACAATCACATGTCTGAGCGTTTAAGCGTTTGGGGGGAGTTGGAGGCAGTATTGAAAAGTCATATATATAATAGGCATAGAAGTATTTAAATACTCATACATGTCCACATATATCAAAATTAAGTCATAAACAGGAAAGATAGATAAATAATCCATAGACATACACACACACACATGTGTACACACACACACACACACACACACACACACACACACACACACACACACACACACACACACACACACACACACACACACACACACACACACACACACACACAAACACACACACACAAAAACCTTGATTACAGTTTAAAATGCATATATATATATTTTGGGTCCTACCAATTTGGTATCAACCAATAATATATGTGCAAACAAGGGAAAAAAAAAAAAAAAAAAGGAAAGAAATTATTAGAAAAAATGGATGGAACATGAAAGTTTTAAAGTTAAAAATACAGATAGGAATATATGCATTTAATATGCATAGAATAAAAAAAAAGACAGCAAATACAGAAATGCAAGAAAATAAGGTTAAGCCCTGGTATTTAAAGCTTGAAATCATCAAATTACAAATGATTACTACAATGTATGCTATTTTCCAGTTTCAGCATTACATTTCTGCATCTATAAATCACTCAAATTGTAGTGCTTGCAACAATAAACCAACACTAAATGAAATTAACTCCTGTTTTATTAATATATTTTGTTTATTAGTACAATTGCTTGGATGTATTGACCATGCTGAAGCAACATGTTATATAATATCGACCGGAAGGTAAAAAAAACACTTCTTTGCATCAATCTATAATGATCTAAACTAAAATAAAATTAAAATAGACCAAACTAGACACGATGTTGTGGTGGGCTGAATGATTAAAAAAAACAATTAAATCCTTCTTATAAGCAAAAACTAATGCACCAGAGAAAGAAAACAGCCAAAATTGTTTTTGTGTAAAAAACTATAAACACCTCTGTACTATATGTTATATATGTTTAAACCACCTGGGTTACTATTTGGGCTGACACTGAGTGCATTAAGTTATCAAGAATAAAGACGTGACAGATGGTCCACGTTTAGTAGATATAATGCATCATTTGGATACAAGAGGGTCAAAACGTACATCAGGATGCAGAAAGGACACAGAGAAATAACATGCATAATAATTTGAACAACACAAGAATGATTAAGACTAAACACTAAATGGTTATAATCAGAGTTTACTGCAGCTGTTTGTTACAGCAGAGCCAAAACATTTTAGTGTCATTAAAATTGAGGGAGAAAATACATTAATAAGTTAAGTTTGAACAGATAAAAACAAAAATGCAATGGCTAGGGGGAGGGAGGTACAACAGGTTAAGGGGTATACATTTTTATACTTTCTTTTTACTCCACCCTCAGTGAATGGGCACCAACAAGTCCCTTCAAACATGTGACATACTGCCCTGACTACATAGAGCAGCAGACATGAGATGTAAGTAAATAGCATTTATTTACAGAGCACTCTAAAAGGTACCAGTCACAAAGTGCTTCACAATAAAAACATAATAAAAACCCATATGTGATAGATAAATACAATCATAAAAAACACAAAAAAAAATGCCACTGAATAACAATGTTTTCAGCTTTTTTTTTTTAAAGTATCTTCTGAAATTATAAAACGGAGAGAAGGTGGTAGAGTTCCAGAGTCCTATTGCCACCACCCCAAAAGCCCAAAAATTGAGCAGGATAGTTTTAGGCATTGTTATGATACTACTGCACTACATAAACACCTATTATTACAAATAAATCAGCTGGTAATAGATGGGATCCACTCAGAGTGGTTGACCAAAGGCTGGACCGCCTGCATCATGAAGGATTCATAGAAGTGGACAACTCCACTTTTCTACAGGGTAACAATGTACCTCTACACCACATGGTAGCATTTGTCAAACAAGTCAAGTTACCAAGATAAGTAGGCACATGTCCTTACACATGATGATGGTCAAAAAGAGAAATAAAAATAACACCAGAAGAACCAAACACCCACTATTGATTGACAAAACAGTCTCTCAAGACTGTAAGAACACAAGCAGCTAGAGACAACTTGTATTGTAATTGATGCTAAATAAATAAAATTCAATTGAACTAAATTAGGTTATATACGCATTTTCATCTTGAAGCAGATGTTATTTTTTTAGGGTGCATAGGTGTACATGAGTGAGCTTGTCTTTCACCAGCTCTATTTGACAGTCTGATCAAACATATTTTATTAACAAATTAAACCCTGCTTCTGTCAAAGAGGACTAAAATCACTGACTAAAATCATCCTTGATAATCTTTAAAAAAAAAAAAAAAATTCAAATTCATTCAACAATGTCCTCTGTTAACCTGACTGCTGATGCCAAGTCAATGTTGACTGGATCATTGCAGGTCTGAGTAACATGAAAAACAGGTGTAGTGTGTGACACAAGGAAACTACGTGCAAATCATTAGATTAAAACTCTTCTAGATAACTAACTAGATTAATACTCATCTTATTTATAAAGTTTAGATTCAGGGTAAACAACCCTTATTGTTAAACTGCTTGTCTACTTTGGGTGTGAACATTCGTTATTAACTGTCTTTTAGACATTTTAACACAGAGTAGTGAAAGATAAATGGCAAATAAACATAATGTTGGACCAGTTTCATTATACACAGGCCATGTCAATTGAAAATAGTAAGCAATAATAATACTCTTCATTTGTCAGTGTATATCTCATGAAACACATCAAAATTAGTCCTCAGCTTTTAACCCATCACTACTTACACCAAAGCAGCGGTCTGTCATTTTTCCAGTGACTGGGAAGCAGTTGGAGGGTTAAGGTTCCTTGCTCAAGGGCCCACAGTGGTTCACCTGTTTTGCCAACCTGACTTTAACCTAGATCCTCCAGACCCAAGCCTGTATAACCACTAGGGTACCACTCCCTAAGTACATGCAACAATACATATTAAAGAAAACAATATGGGTCTGATTACATAAAAGAGTGTATTCAACTACTCTGTGAATCTCTGTTGCTCTGCCAAAACAGATCTGAACAGTCAGGTGGTCATTAGGTAACTGGTGTGTCCTGTGGCGGCTTGCACCTGGATGTCAGCAGCTGATGCTTTTTTAAGCACATCATCTTGTTTAAGCACGTTAAGAGGTTTTTGTCTTCCTGCAGCTCAAACTCAGTCTAAAAACTATGATAAGTGTGTTTGACCGCAGCACAAAATTATAGGAGTAAAAACACAATAGCGTAGAATTTACAAAAAATTGCAGTGATTTATGTTGATTGTTGTGTTTTGTAGAGGTCTGAATTCTGAATGATGTAGTAGCTAAGCCTAACTATGTACTTTTGGAGTTAATAAGTTAATACGCTGTAGTTTTCAAGCTTATTGTCACGGTTTGAGAATAAAAATATAAATGAATAGGAAATTACAAAATTTTGCTTTAATTTAAAAAAAAAAAAAAAAAAAAAAGATAAATCCGCAGCCTGGCTAGTGTGACATCTCAACTGAATACTAGGTTAGTTAAATTGTTTAAATTTAAAATTTAAAATTTTACGATAAATTTTACGAGGAAATAAACATCCAAAATAAGTGTTGTTTGATTTTTAAAGGTTAAGTACACAACCAGGAGATAAAGAAGCAAACTGGTGCCAATTGACTGGCACCAATCTATTGGCAGCAACTGGGGGTACTAGAAATTTAAAAAAATACAACTGTGGCACCATTTAAAAGGGACATAAACAGGCTTTTTTAATGCTATAGATGTATTGCCAGGAAGCATTGTTACAACAAAGAAATAGTCTACCAAAGCCACATTCCTTTCATTTTTGTATTACATTTATATTGCAAGAAGGAAACCGTATTACTTTACTTTACTTTGTTTTGTGCCAAACTAATTACCATCTCCATACACTTGAAGGAGACAAATCCCCTCATACAGAATACACTAATTCTAGTAATGCACCCTGTTACTCTATGATCAGCCATAAGGATATCATAGAATTATTGAATTTGTTAAGTAATGTATATATTTAGATATAATAAATAATTACATATTTTGAAAATGGATTGTCTTTCAGTAAGTTTTCAAAGTAACATCCATCCATTTTCTATACCCGCTTATTCCTTTCCAGGATCACAGGGTTCTGCCGGAGCCTGTCCCAACTCATCTTAGGGAGAGACAGGGGTACACCTTGGACAGGTCACCAGTCCATCACAGGGCCACATACAAAGACAAAAAAACATACACACTTACACTCAGACCTACGGGCAATTTAGATCAACCAATCAACTTAGTATGCATAGAAGTAAATGATGTAATTGGAGATTCTAACGAGGTGCCAAGTAAAATAGATTTAGTATCGATTCCCCGTCCTCCAAATGTTCACCAAGCGCGACGTAGATAGAATAGAGGCGTTAACCAAAATAACCTCGTAAAAATAAAAACAAATACGCATTTAGTGCAACTAAAGACCAAACAATTAGATGCGGATTACTAAATATACGATCTTTAAGCTCCAAGTCTCTATTAGTACACGATCTAATTACTGAGACCCGGAGTGACATTTTCTGCCTAACAGAAACGTGGCTCCAAGAGGAAGAGTTTGTTAGTTTAAATGAATCGACCCCGTCCGGTTACTTTAATTATCATATTCCTCGAATCACAGGTCGAGGTGGAGGAGTAGCGGCGATCTACGACTCCAGTCTTACAATAAAATCCAAACCTAAATGCGATTATAATACATTTGAAAGCCTCACGCTTAGCTTAAAACTGCCGAGCTGGAAATCAGAGAAGCCAGTCTTGTTGGTGGTAGTTTACCGGCCTCCTGCTGGAGCTTATCTGGAGTTTCTGTCTGAGTTCTCAGATTTCTTATCTAGTTTATTGATCAGTACAGATAAAGTCATCATAGTGGGCGACTTTAACATTCATATGGATGTTGACAACGACAGTCTTAAGTTGGCTTTTAATTCTCTTCTAGAATCGCTGGGGATTTTACAAAAAGTTAACGAACCGACGCATTGTCTTAATCATACTCTTGATCTGGTCCTCGTCTACGGTGTAGAACTTGATAATCTGTTAGTGTCACATGTAAACTCCCTCCTATCCGACCACTATTTAATAACGTTTGAATTCAACATTGTCAACGTTACGCATAATAGGAGGAATTACTTTAGCAGGTGTCTATCCGATAAAGCTATCACTAAATTTAGGGAGGCCATTGCTCTTCATCTTCTTACAGTGGAACATAGTGAAGCAGTTGAGGGCTGTGACCTCGGTTCTACCTCTGCAGACGTTGATTTCCTTGTTGGTAGCACTGCAGATGTGTTGCACACAGCTTTAGATGTAGTTGCTCCTTTGAGAAAGAGGGTCTCTAACCATAGGAGCTTAACTCCCTGGTTTAACTCACATATTCGTATGTTAAAACAGAAAGTGTGTAAAATGGAAAGAAAGTGGTGCTCTAGTAGGTCTGTAGATATTTATTATGCATGGAAAGTTAGTCTAATAGTGTATAAAAAATCGCTTCGCAAATCTAGAACAGCCTATTATTCAGTGTTAATAGAGGATAATAAAAATAACCCACGTTTTCTGTTCAGCACTGTAGCCAGGCTGACAAAGAGCCACAACTCTGTTGAGCCGTGCATCCCTGCAGCTCTCAGTAGTGAAGACTTTATGAGCTTCTTTAGCAATAAAATTGTCAGAATTAGATAGAAAATCGGCCAGGCCCTCCCGGCAGTTGCTGTGGGCATTTCTTCAACCTCGGCGAAGAAAGGTTGAAAGGTCAGGAGCTGCTTGCTGACCTGCAGTTCCACCTCTGACCATCCCAGTGTCTGCCTTCACCTGTCTGTGTGGATGTCTGTTGGATACTTGCTGACATCCCGACCTGCAGTCCTCATCCCCTTGGATCACCGTCTATCCATATATCACCCATATACACAGAAGTCTAATTGGACTACCAATGACAGTTACTAATGTATCCTATCTTGTACCTTTGACGGTGTCTCTATGTCTCTATTCTTTCTTATTTCTTGCTCTACCCGGCTGGCCTTCGGCAGGAGGGTCCCCCCTCATGAGCCAGGTCCTGCTCAAGGTTTCTTCCCTCTTAAAGGGGAGTTTTTCCTTGCCACTGTTTGGCTTAAGGTTTTTCTTCCACTAGGGGAGTTTTTACCTGCCGCTGTTTATGTAATAATTGCTTGGGGGTCATGTTCTGGGTCTCTGGAAAGCGCCTAGAGACAACTTGTGTTGTAATAGACGCTATATAAATAAAATTGAATTGAATTGAATTGAATAATAATAATAATTACAAAAACAACTAAAAAAACAAAACAAGAAAATAATTTTTCTATTTACAGTCCACCTGTGAAAACTAACAGTCTGCACAGTGATCTTGGAAATTCAATTTGAAAACTTATGTGCTGGTCCTTAATATGGTCCTACTTGTAAAGGTCAAGCAGAATGCAAATGAATTCATCCAGCATTTTTCAGTTGCTTGTTCTTTGTTTGTGTCTTTTTTTTTTATTATTGAAGTTTTAATTCTACTTTCAAGTAAAAGTGATAAGGTTAGATACCTTTTTGCTTTCATTCTGAGAGCAACACCTTTATAAGGGAAAAACAACAACATTTTCAGTCCTTTAAAAAAGACAATAAATTAAGACATTTGTCACTTTGCTCAAGGTTTATTGAAAAGTTTGTTCCAAATAATGCCTAACTTTAAGAAACAATACATTTTATAACTCCATTTTGTTTATCAGTTATCAATGACTTTCCACTAAAAAGTGAAAAAGTGTTGTGGTCTAAATGTGTGGGAAATATATATTGTAAGAATAGGGAATGAAAGTATGAAGAGAGGAATATTTGGTCAAACTCATCAACATGGTAGGTCTGAAACTTGAACATCTGACCTGACCTTCTCATCGGTGACCCTGATCATTGAGCTTGACTATACTATTGATTTTTGTTGATTTGTAAAAGGCTTTAAAACCACTTTGGGCAAGTCAGACCTCAGTGAAAATATTTATTCTGAAGCAGATGCTCAGTTTATGATGGGAAAAAAATTAAATTCTCAAATGTATCCCAAACCAAAATATTGGTTTAAAAAAAAAAAAAGAAAGAGAAAAAGAACAAACTAAATATAATAAAAATGACTGGTTATCATTGACATGTACATATACTTTTGAATGTATCGCAGAATTTGCCATTGTTAATTAGAACACAAATAACAAAATCAGTAATTTTAGCAAACAAAAAACAAGTAATTTTGATCATTTCATTTAGGTCTATCTCTTTCACATTACTGTGTATATTTTAAAAATTTTGTAAGAATATTGCTTCTTCCTAAATACAGTAAAGTATGTGCATTTTTATTCAGATTTTTTTTTATATTTGTCCACATTTTCTGTTTTCTCTCATAAATAAAAGGTCACAATCTCTTATAGAAAAGACAAATGGCCAAATAAGTCAAAGTCTAAATCTACTGTGAATCCAAACAACACTGAAAAACAACATGAATGACAAGGTGTATCAAAGGATAAAAAGTTAATATCATCACAACAAACTTTGACAAACATTTATGTCAAAAGTGTAAGGGTGTCGAACCTCCTGTGTTCTGGCTTAATTGCAGCTGTTGGACAGAGAGCATTAAATATATTATTAACATTAGTCAGAGTTACCAGTCAAGGACTTTAAAATGGTTTGTCTCTCATAAATGATTCACCTGTTTCATGAGGTTTCTTTTTCTGAGCTGCTTTTCAGTTCGTTGTAGAGCTTTTGTACTGTCTCAAGCTCTGCTGAAACATCTAGAAATAAAAAGAAAACTAAATATCAGTTTAATTTTCAGTATTTCACTTATTTTTAGCAGAGTTTTGGTGGTCCACATAGATAATAGGTGACGGGCCAGGCTAAGAGCGGTTTACAAACTGCTCATGAACCAATTAAAAGCAAGAACGGTTAAATCGCCCGGATTGGCATCACCAGGGCCCACCCTGGAACCAGGCTTGGGGGGGGCTGGAAATTGTGCTGGAGGTTGAGAGGTAGCGGCTAAAGATAGTTGGGCTCACCTGCACGCACAGCTTGGTCTCTCGAACCTAGCTCCTTAAAAGGGGCTGGATTCTCCACTACTCTTGAGTTGCCCAGGGTGAGTGGCGATGACCTGGTGTGGGCCTTCTTATAGCTCCCCAGCTCAGCCACCATGTGTTGGATTTTACCCCAGTAAACGAGATGGTCGCTTCCTTATGCTGTTGTGTCAAGGAAATGTGTAGTTTGGGAAACCCAGGATTTCATCTCTGCCTTTTGTAGATGTTCTCTTGTTGGCTTCATTGGGCCAGGAACTTCAGCATGTGCTGTGTTGGTTTGCAATCAAGTACAAAACGGCTGGGATTAGAATCACCACCTCCAAATCCAATGCCATGGTTCTCAAACGGAAAAGGGTGGCTTGGCCTCTCCGGGTAGGTGGAGATGTTCTGCCTCAAGTGGAGGAGTTTAAGTATCTCAAGGTCTTGTTCACGAGTGAGTGTAAGATGGAGCATGATTGACAGACTGATTGGTGCAGCGTCTGCAGTCATGCAGTCAGTGTACTGGACTGGCTTGCTGAAGAAAGAGCTGAGTCACAAGGTGAAGTTCTGGATTTACCGGTCAATCTATGCTCTCGCACCCTTACCTATGGTCAATAACTTTGGGTAATGACTGAAAGGACAAGATCGCAGATACAAGTGGCCAAAATGAATTTTCTTCTGCAGGGTGGCTAGGCGCTCCCTAGAGATAGGCTGAGAAGTTCAGTCATTTGGGAGGAGCAGAGTCCCTTTATCTCCGTCATTATGTTTACTGGGTAACTTTCAAGAACTTGAAAATTTCCCAATTAAATATAGAAATCCAGTTCTAATTTCTCTAACTATTGCCAAGAAAGTAATTCTCCTTAACTGGAAATCTAAAACCTGTTTACACATCAGTCACTGGATAAACCTCATAATAGAATATATATCACTAGAAAAAATAACATTTACTAATAAAAGCAAATTAGCAGCTTTTACTGATACTTGGAAACCTTTTCTAGCTCATTTTAAAATAAAATGAAATACTGGGCCTGGATCTCTGCACATTCCATTATATATTATATTTTACAGAATAGCTTTACGATCTATTCTAATTGAGAAATTGATGTACTATAAACCTCTGGTCTATCACCGCAGGTAATGGAATCACTTTAGATGACCTCCCTAACCCAAAGGTGCCATGTGCCTGCTCAGCTACTGAGGGTGCGGGTCGCCGTCAGTGGTGGTCCCCTGCGTTCCCGGACTGGGGGTTGGGGGAGTGCTGGGAGGTGCGGGGGTACTGGCGGTGCACCGCTGCAGGCCACCTGGCCCCGGAGAGTTGGTCTGGGGGGGGGCTGGGACCGCCTCCGCTCCCTTCCTCTGCTGCCGTCGGTCGGGGGGTGGGGGGTGCCCGCCTGCCCCGGGGGGTGGGGAGCCGAGGGGGGGGGGGGGACTGGCCTGGGGTTGGCTCTGGGGCCGGGCTGTGGTGGCCTCCGGGCCCCTCGGGTTGCTGTCGCTCTTTTGGGGGGGGGCCCCGGGGAGCTGGGACCGGCGGGGGTGTCCTGGTGGTCGTCGTGGCTCCCTGCCTGGACTGCTACCCCTCGAGCTGTCCTGTGGATCCCTGGGCTGCGGCCCCTGTGGCTGCATGGGGCTCTGCCCTTGTCTTGCTGGTGGGACGGGGGGGAGGAGTACCAACAACTCCCCCCCTCCCCTTCCCAGGCTAAGCTCCTGCCAATCCTTTTTTAAATACACATCACTAGACAAGAGCACAACCACACAGGGGCACTTGTCACCTCACTACATCCAGACACAGGACCGGAGGTGCCGAGCTTGGTTGGGGGCACATAAGGGACGAGAGGTGGCGGGGCAGGAGTGCACTGTCACCTCTCCATACCATCCCCTACGGTCGAGAGGCGGCAGGGCAGGAGTGCGCTGCCGCCTCTCCATACCTCCCCCAACTCGTGCCCTCCTTTTAATGCACCCCTTCTTTTAATGCACCTTAGCACACCTTATCTGCACTTAGTTTACATGCACAGGTTTGGTAGCACACACTCACTGTGTCCGATCTGGAACCCGGAACACAGCCTAAACCTAAATCACGTTCACACACGGGTAGGGTGTAGGTCCAAGGATCTGGCGCTAGCTGGCCTGGGAGGGGGAAGCAACGACACCTGGGGCTGCCATGGGTAAACCAGCGCTCCCCTGTCTCGCCCGCCGGGCAGAGCCCAGATCTGGTGGGAGGAGGGCCGCTGGGGCTCGGCCTAGGGGCTCATCGGGGCTGGTTTGGGGGGCGGTGGGCTGGGGGAGGCGCTGTGGCGGACGGCCTGGGGGGCTTCTGCCGGCCTGGCCTCTCTGGGCTCTCCCTCCGGGAGGGGCGGTGGCCCGGGCTGCTGGGGGGCCGGCGCGGGGCGGCCCTGGACCCCGTCCTGCGGGTCTGTCTCCTCCGCTCGGCTTCCTGCCGTCGGGGTGGGGTGAGGCCCGCCCCTCTTCCCGGACCGAGTGGCGGGGAGGATGATTGGGGTGGGGGGGTCCCCGGCTCCACCCATTACTCACTCTCGTGGCTGCTGGCATGTATCGGTCCGGCTGACCGGTCCGCCTGTGGCTCCTGAGCTGCTTTCCCGCTCTGCCGTCATGGACAACGTAGGCGGCCCTCGGCCGGGCGTCCTGTGACCTGCTGGGGCTGGACCGGTATATGGTAACTGAGGGGGGGGATTTCGTACACCTGGGGAGGGCTGCTGCACTGCACTGACCCAACACACCGGCACCAGCGGTGGTCCAACTTGAAATGTGATTGTTATCATGAGCAGCTGCCCAGCTGGTGTGGAAGGTCAACATCACTGCCAGCTGTGGTTCTTTAACTCTGAATCTCTCAGCTCCTGATCATCTTGGGGTGTTACACCCAACACAACAACATGCACTCACCCACACTACACTACACACACACACACACACACACACATCACTGAATCATCATAAATAACACAACATCCACCACTACCCTCCGCTCCTTTCTCTTTGCACTTTGCTGTTTGTGTTTGTTGGTCCTCTTTGACAGAGTTCAGGATTAGTGGAGTTGAATAATGGGCTGTTGAGAGGATTGGTGTGGGACACTATCACCTTCACTTTCACTTATGCACGGGGGATAATTATAAAAAAAAAAAAAAAAAAAAAAAAAAAAAAAAAAAAAAAAGTGGGGCTCAGATGATGTGGGACTTTGACTTGACTGCTTTAAGGATGCCTGTCCAAAGTAAACTGATGAGCCCTAGAGAAGAAAAAAAAAAAAAAAAAAAAAAAAAAAAAAGAAAGAGCTGAGTCACAAGGTGAAGTTCTGGATTTACCGGTCAATCTATGCTCTCGCACCCTTACCTATGGTCAATAACTTTGGGTAATGACTGAAAGGACAAGATCGCAGATACAAGTGGCCAAAATGAATTTTCTTCTGCAGGGTGGCTAGGCGCTCCCTAGAGATAGGCTGAGAAGTTCAGTCATTTGGGAGGAGCTTGGGGTAGAGCCGCTGCTGCTTCACATCGAGAGGAGTTGGCTGAGGTTGCTTAGGGATCTATATCACTAGATAGGTGTTCCAAGCATGCTACACTGGGAGGTGAGAGGAAACCCAAATTTCTGACCAAAGTTGGAGGAAGTGTCTGGGGTGAGGGATGTCAGGGCATCTCTGCTCAGACCACTGCCCCTGCAACCCAGTCCCAGATAAGTGGATGAAAATGGATGGATGAATGGATCAATTCAATTCAATTCAAACCAATTCAATTCAATTCAGTTAAATTCAATTCAATGCAGCTTTATTTATAAAGTGCCAAATCATAAGAAAAAGCCATCTCAAGGCACTGGCAGAATACAATTCAACTCATTCTTAATTAGTCCAGACAGTACAAAAATTAATAAAGGTAATATTAATTTTAATTAATTTAATTTAATTAATTGCCCAGCTAAGGCAAACAAAAGACTTCACCAAGATGTTTTTGTTTGATACAATTGACTGATATGAACAAGCACAAGGTGATTGTGGAATGGAAAAAGTCCCTTTTAACAGAATGAAACCTCTGGCAGAACCAGACTCGGGAAGGGTGGCCATCTGTCTGGAGTGGTTGAGAGGCCAGAGAGGAGGGAAAAAGAAGAAGAAGGAACACAAGTTGATCACAACAACAGAGTTAGAATAAAGTTGGAGTAAAAGCAGTTAGAGTGAGAAAACATGTATCATGGGACGTCCCTCAGCAGACCAGGCCTCTAGAAGTATAACTAAGAGATGGTTCCTTAACTATACACTTTACCAAAGAAGAAAGTTTTAAGCTTACTCTGAACTGAGAGCTGGATCCAGAAGAGAGGGGCCTGATGATTGAAGCCTCTAACTACCATTTTACTTTTAGAAACTCTAGGCACCAAAAGTAAACCTGTAGTCTGAGAACAAAGGGCTCCACTCGCTTGGAAAATCTGGAATTATGACGTCTTTAAGATATGATGGGGCTTGGTCATTAAGAGCTTTATTTGTGAGAACATTTTCAAAGTATAAACTCGATTTTACAGAGAGCCAATGAGAAGAAGTTGAACTAGAGGCATATCATTTCTCCTGCTAGTTCTTGCTACAACCCTGGGTGGAGCATTTTGGATGAGATGGGCGGTACAATCTACCATATTTCAATCTTTATGGTCTATTTTAGCATGAGTAGCTCACCTAATACTAACCCTTGATGTTGTCTAATATTACTTTATATTTATTCTGATCAATTGTGTTCACATATTCTCATTGCAAGTGTCGCTAAAACAACAGCTGAAGCAAGTTCTGCCAGAGCTGACTGGTCAAGAAGTTGCAATTTAAAAATGTCCATCCATCCATTTTCTATACCCGCTTTATCCTTTGCAGGGTACACCCAGGAGATGACCGGGAGGGACCTCACGCAAGCATGGGAAGGACAGGCAAACTCCACAAAGAAAGACTCCTGCTGTACCTTCTTGCTGTGAGGCAACAGTGCTAACCACCAAGCCACTGTGCTGCCAATTTAAAAATATTTAAATAAAAAGGATTTTTGCCTGAAATATGCAAACAAGTTAACATTTGGTGGACGGGGAGTGTGGCAGTAATGTTACACACATCCTGTTTATGTGACCCAGATGAATATGGGTAAAAATGTGCATCTATCAACAAAATAAAAAAAAAAATACAATAAAATAAAAAAATTTCAGCTTATCAACATAAATCAATATCTTTTCAATCTTTAAACCAGGTGGTTTCTTTACCTGGAATTGAGTGCTCCTCTGTTTTGAGTGAGAGCTCGATTGATTCCTTCATGGTTTTCCACAGTGTTTGCAGGATGTCCTCCTAATTCAACATTCAAATCTTTGATCACTTATCACAGAGTTAAAATTGGTCCAAAAATAAATGATTCACATGTAAAACAACAGAATACCATTTTTTTATGCGAGTTTTTGTTTTAGAAAAACAATGATACCAATAGATGGTTATTTTAGATAAAGCACTTTTCATAATTATGTTTTTTTTTACATATAAACATACTAAGAATTTCTTTTGAACTTATTTAAAGTCTTTTTACAATTGCAGGATTTAGCATGATTTATCATCAGTAAAATTTTAAAAAACGAGACAAACCATCAAGCTTTTCAGCTGCTTCAGCATTTCATCCTTGGCCTGGTCAAACATGATGTTCTTTGATTCATGTACGTGTCTCATAATCGTTTCCCTCATGTTTTGCAGTGAACCCGTTCCTCTGAATTCTGCTGCTCCTTGAAAACAGAAGATCATAAGATCAGTATTATCTGTGATTTCAAGGAATATACATTAAACCATTATAGATCTAGATTTTACTTACTGTTGTAGCACTGCTGCATGTTTCTTTCAATATTATCTGTCAGACTTGTGTAGACGGTCTTCTTGCGTTCACGGATGACTTTGTTCAGCATTGACTTGAGTTTTTCCTCCTAAAAAAGATAAAAAATTACATTACAATTACTTACCATTTCAGGTTTTACCTCTAAGCAGAATATTTTCCTTTACAATTGTCACAGACATAGATTATAAATTAGTTTTAAAGTAGCAGCAATAGCAACGACTATAACACTTTTAACCAACACAAATGTACGTTGTGAACATTATTTTTATTTTCTCAATCTTTACCTCTGTTTTGAGAAATATCAGCTGCAGTTCAACATTTTTGTACTTGTGAATCAGCCTCTCGGTGTCAAGTGAAAACTTGTTGATGGTATCGTTGAATGGTCCGCATTTGTCATCGTTTCTGAAACACATTTAAAAGTTGAAATAACATCAAATATAATTACTTAATCGGTTGGTTCTATTTATACTGTACAGTTACAAAGTGGGTCAACCAAGCAACTGATTTAATGGACAAATTTTCAGCAACAAAAATTGTATTCACTCTTTAAGTTCTTACGGGAAGGTTTTCCTGAATTTCTCATCAATGCTGTCAGTCAGAAATGATGCCAACTTCATGTTGAGGTTCAGTATTTTTCCTTTTTTAGGTTTGCGGACGCCACCGTTGTTGACAACACCCTTCAAGACCCAGTAAATGGCAATGCCACTCTTCCTCTGTGAAAGAGTGAAAAAATGTTGAACACAAAACCACAGGAAGTCTGAATTAAAATAATTAATTAAAGAATTAAAAGAATATTTCTAATCAAAATACATACAGGAGGATACAAGAAGGACTTCAAGGTTTTTTCACATGAACTTTTGGATTCTGCAACTGCTTCTTGAAGGCATTTTTCAAAATCCATGTAAGAATGCTTTATTTCTTTTCGAACCAAGCCGTGCTGAAGGGTAACATTTGTCATGAGCTTTTTATACACTTCTGTCTTGCTGCTGGCCTAAAAGACAACAATAATAATAATGATATTAAAAACATGAAACATTTAAAACAATAAGCCTTTGCTGGCAACAATGGTAAATCACTGGGGACCCCTGAGTAAGGCCCTTAACTCCCAACTGCTCCCCGGGCGCTGATGCTAGCAGCCCACTGCTCAATAATGATGGGTTAAAAGCAGAGGTCCAATTTCGGTGTGAGATACATACTGACAAGAATGGAAAAAAAAAAATTATAATAATCATATATTACCAAAAGTACTGTATTGACTCTGCACATTGTGTTCATTTTTATTTTCTTTATAAACCCACCCAACCCATCTGACCTCTTTTCCACGACTGGCCCCTTGAATCAGAGAGAGAATCCCACGAGCTCCAGACACATAGTTCAGTGTTTCTGAGTGGCAGTCATTGAGGTTCCTCAGAAACTCCTGAAGATTGGGTATTTCTGGAAAAATACAAGTCAAACAAAATTTTTTATCCAGAACTTTTTCCCACTGACTACTGAACAACGACTTCACCTACCAGTGTCCTCCTGATTTAGAAGTTTCCCTTTAAAAAACTCTCTGGAGCTCACTGTGAACACTTTCAGACAGTCATCACTGAAGTGTTTCTGAGGAACATGGGATTTTATTACATTTGCTGTCAAGAATAATCTCAGGACGCACATCACCAGTATTTCAAACTCACCTTTAATTTCCCTAATTTGTTGAACTCTTTCTGGACTTCATTCTTAACCTCTCTGTTTCTTTTAATGATGGCAGCACGGATGGCTTTTGCTGAGCTATGAAGAAATAAAAATGAAGAAATAAATAAAATAAAGTATATGGTGTTTGAAATTTTGTGAACTCAATATATTTTAACCATTATGTGTAGACAAAACCACAAATACAGACAAGAGTCCAAGAGACCTGAATATCATGTGTAACAGATAACGGATGGTTTGTGGGTTGGTTGTGTTTATGTGTTCTTGTGACTGTACAGCAGGACAAAATACGCTGTATTTTTGTTTGGACTGAGGCCTGTTTACATTTTTAATCAGTGGAAATTTAAATCAACTGTGAATATTTAACTTTTTATTTTACTTACTGATCATCCAAATCTTCAGTAAGATCTGATTTGCTGCAGATGAAGTGAATGCGTTGACACTCGCCACCGTTTCCAAGAAAACTGGCAGCACCTTTCAGGATCTCCCAGGATTCTTGCTCTGATGCTGCTCGATTGATTTCAGTTACAATCCACACAGTGGAACAATTCCCAACAATCTGTAAACGCATAACATGTTTTGTAAATGGCATTAATTGATGATGTGAAGAGAAAAAATTCAAACATCACAAAACAAACAAAAAATACCCCTTTCCACATTTGATCCCTGCTCTTGTTACGGTCCCCGTTTCCAGGAAGGTCCACCAGAGTGACGTGCTGGAGAAGATCATTCTTAGGCACCCTTAAAGTCACACATTTGACCAGCGGCCAATACCACCGTGTTACATCTTTATCTCCTCCCTGTTTTGTGTCACTTCTTGTGTATTTGAGAAATCTCGCAGATAGCTCTTTAGCCTGGTGTGGAAAAAAAGAAAAGAAAAAAAGACAGATAAATATAATATCAATAATAAATGAATACATATAAATATAAAAATATATATATATATATATATATATATATATATATATATATATATATATAGCTGTAATTTGAGTGTATATGACGAATCCATTAAATGTAAATAAATTGCACTGGAAAGGATGAAACAATGTTCTTTCTTACAGATTCACATGTCAAAATCTTCTTCCTGGACTGCAGGAATTCAGGAATTTCTCTGAAGTATTTATTGTCTACGAGGTTTTCTGGGGATTTTGTTTTCCATTCATCTCCATACAGAGCTGACAGCTTCTCGCTGATTTCATGATCTTCATCATCCTCTTGTTCCTGATCTTCATCTTTATGAAAATGATTTATTGACCACAGCTCATCCTTCCACTCCTAAAAACAAAAGATAATTAGGCAAACTTTAAATTGACTATGAGAGTGTAAACAAATCTTTATTTTATTGTAATATGTAAATCAGCTTCAAAATATAAAAAGCCATTTTGATTTTTTTTCCATTGTTTACCTCTTTTGTGATGAATTCAATCTCTGCCTCATACATTGTGTTGTGCATGTTTCCCTCTACTTTAATCATGACTGAGGTACACGCATTAACACTTCCAGAAGGCAGAAGATTCTTCTGACCAATCACAGCATTTATTAAAGAGCTCTTTCCAGCCCCCGTTTTACCAAACACACCAACCAGCTCCCTCTTGTCAACCTCCAGATCAAGGATTTTAGACCTGCAAAGGATTTAGATGTAGAGTTTATTCATCAATGATTGACTAAGTTGATTCAACTTTGAAATCACAATGCTATCAATTTGGAAAGGGCCTATGGAGGATCTACATAAGACTTTTGTAAAACTTTGGATTCATGTGTAAATGACGTTACCTCAAAGCTTTGTCTTTAGTTGATGAAATTGATTATTCTACTAATTATCTTGGGGTATTGCAATGTGGAGCTCATGATCCCATTATGAGTCAATGCCACCCTAATATTTGTGCTCTCTGTTTTTTCCTTTTTCCTTTTGTTTGTTTTAACAAGAAAACTCTACAACATGCAGGACATATGCTTTGAGGAACCAAAATTGCCAAGCAGAGGGGATCTCCACTTTTTACAGATGATGTGGTTCTGTTGGCTTCATCAGGCCAAGACCATTCAAATCTCGCAGCAGCTCACAGCTGAATGTAATGCAGCTGGGATAAGAATAAACATCTCCAAATCTGAGACCATGGTCCTCAGTTAGAAAAAGGTGGAGTGACCTCTCTGGGTTTGGAATTAGATCCTGCCCCAAGTGGAGGAGTTCAAGAATCTCAGGGTCTTGCTTAAGTGCAAGCACTTAAGTGTGAGTGAGGGAAGAATGGAGCAAGAGATTGATAGGCGGATCGGTGTGGCATCCTCCGTAATTTGGATTCTGCAATTATCTGTTGTGGTGAAGAAAGAGTTTCACTTTTTGATTTACCAGTCGGTCTACGTCAGAGTAGAGCTGCTGCACTTCCACATCGAGCAAATCCAGATGAGGTGGCTTTGGCATCTGATACGAATGGACAGCTCCATGGTGAGGTTTTACAGTCATGTCCCACTGGGAGGAGACCCCGGGACAAACCCAGGACAAACTGAAGGGACTTTGTCTCTAAGCTGGCCTGGGAATGCCTTGCGATACCCCAGTTAAGTTGGACAAAGTGCCTAGGAAAAGGGAAGTCTGAGCTACCCTGCTTAGGCTACTGCCTAAGAACTGCTACGTGATATGATGGATGTTCAAGACAGAGGTGGTCTTCCCCCATCAGGTCAAATCTAGTGAAGTAGACCATCATTGCTAATCATAAATAAATAAATAAATAAATAAATAAATAAATAAATAAATAAATAAATAAATAAATAAATAAATAAATAAATAAATAAATAAATAATTTGCATGTATGTGTAGGCGTCCTCATCAATGTTTCTGCAGTCTGACTCCATTATTATTATTATCTATTATATTATAACAGTTTTTTCTTGGTATTTAATTTAGAGGCAGCATCTTACATAGGATTAAATAAGATTAAATATGAATAAAATAAGTGTAAAGATACAGTGCATGTACGCTTCTATTAAAGAAACAACTAAAACTTTTTTCAACCACAAAGTGACAGGTTTTTCAAAAGACCCTCGAAAACACACCGACAGCAACTGCTGTGATTTTGTTTAAAATTATATTTTTTAATGAAGACATTGCAATTGGGTGCCTTATGTCACTCAGAGGTTTAGTTTAAGGTTAAACGCTAAACATCTAATCTAGTAAATTATCAACATGAACTTTGTAAGTTTTAAAAACCCAATTTGAAATATAAAGGACTGGTTCTTTAGGTGATGGTTAACTTGTGGCATTGGTTGTGTAAAAACTGTAAAGTAAAGTAGAGAAAGCATTGACTTTTTTGGTGATTTTGAAGAAATGTTGTGAATAAAATAAAAATTAACTTATTAGTGAGATAAGCTTTTGTGAAACGAGCACAACAACACACTTACTGTGATACTTACTTCAGGAAAGCGTTGAGCTTTGTGTTTTCTCTGGTTTGCAGTCTCACATTGACATGTCCCATTATCTTTTTCACATCAGACAGTATCATTGCTTCTATCATCATGAAAGTAAAAAAAAAAACAATAATATTCAGGAATCATGAACTTATATAACTTATAAATGATATGAACTTATATATTTATGCTTTTACCTGAGAGTGATGTGGATTCAGTCTTGCGCAGCCGTTTAGATGGTGTTTCCACTTTACTGGACTCTCCCTGAACATCCTGCTTTCTCTTTCCTTGTTATATTTATTTGAAAGAAAGACAATATATACTTAAGTCCATTCTCTAATAAAAAGCATAAAAATAAAAGAAAAAATAACAATATTCAGGAATCATGAACTTATATAACTTATATATTATATGAACTTATATATTTATGCTTTTACCTGAGAGTAATCTGGATTCAGTGGTGCGCAGCTGTTTAGATGGTGTTTCCACTTTACTGGACTCTCCCTGAACATCCTGCTTTCTCTTTCCTTGTTATATTTATTTGAAAGAAAGACAATATATACTTAAGTCTTTATTTAAGACTTAAGACTTAATTATTAATGTCTTGTTTTTTTATTTGTATTAATAGAAAACAAATCTAATTCATAATACTGCGTTTCTCACCGATATCAGCTGAGGATGACGTAGCCTGAGGACAAACAAAAATAAAGCTTTTTGAAAAGAACTGAGTCATTAACTGGAAATATACATGATACCATAGTTGTTTCTTTAAAAAAAGGCTTTTTCTTTAAACGAACACACAACAATTTGTCTTTAAGCTTTCATTCATCCAAGTCAGGATTTATTGATTTAATGCAGGGAGTTTGAGTCAGGAAAACAGATGATGTTCACCATCTTCATCTGTCATCAACAATGATCCCATGAGAAGGTTTAGTGTCATAAAATATAACTGAATGTTTAGGCATGTTAAATCATTAAGTATCTATAAACTGCAATATCCTACTTTTCTCAGTCAAATTCTCTGTTTTTATATGTTTCTGTAGAAACTGCAAATAAAACAGTCATTAAAGAAACATACTAAAAAAAAAAAACTTAACAAGATACATTTACAATCATAATACATATATATTATATTTTATTACTGTAGAAATGTGTTTAACTTACTTGAGTAGAAAAATCAACAGTGTTCTGATCTGGGTTTTGTTCTTCCTTTGGAAAAAAACCCACAATTATTGGAAACTGACTTGATTATTATCAATCAGCTGTGATTCTCTGCTCGTATACTTCATCATAACTAGAAACATGTTCTTCTGTAATAGTGTATCAACAGAAATTTGATTCACAAATATTTGTAGTAAAACTGTACATCATATATTCCCAGTTCTGGACATTACCTTCAACAGTTTCAGTCTCTTCTTGAACCTTGCTCGTGGTCCCACTTTATTGATCAGTTTGTCAATGTCATCATCCTCCAGACAATAAAGATTTTCTGTGTCAATGCCTTCATCTGTAAATAACAGATCATTTCAATCTTTGTCATTTGTTGCATAAATCCATTTTAAAACATTGTGGCAAAGTTTTGGACATTGCTGAGAATTTTTGGTGTTTTTTAAATACCAAGCAGAATCATGGAACACCTGGATGACTTTTTAACATATTTTGTATTATTGGTTGCTTATTTAATTTACACAAAAGAAAGAGCAGGAATCTGTTGAAAATGATCTGATAAACAAACAAACTACAAACTGTCACACCCTCTTCAGTTATTGTTATGTTTGTTGTCAGTCATTCACACACATTTGTCCTTAGTAATAATGTGTTTTAACAGTTTACCTTTAAATGTTTCAGTCCACTCGCTAAGACCCCACTGACTTAGTTTACCACAAACAAAGTTATCCATGACCAAGAGGATAAACTGAAAAATAAATCACAATGTTAATATTATATTAACTTCTGCTCGAAGTTGCAGATTTGTCTGGAACAATTATATAGGCAGATTAAAAACTGATTTAAAAGGTTAAAACAGCTTACCTGTTACAGAAGTTAAGGAAAAAAAAAAAACTGTGACAAAAAGTAAGGAGATGGTTGTGAGAGTCAGATGTGTAGGAAGGCACCGCAACGCAGATGGGAGGAGCCACATTGATCAAAAAAATAACTTTTTTATAGGTTTCATTTCCTTGCAAAAGCAAGTTTCTCCAGGTCTTCACACTCCTTTAGTAAATAATGTTTGCATGTCTAATTTCCATTTGCCAAGTTGGCACAGGAAAAATGTAGATTACTTACTTAGGTCATTAATCCAAAAACAAATAATTTTATTTAGAAAAAAAAATGTCTTACTGGAATTAAAAAAAAGCAGGAATTATTACTGGTTTTTAGAATGAAACTGGGCTGCTGAATGAAAACAAAGAACCCAGCGCTTTTTAATAACCCAAATTCCAGTCTATGTTCGAACTACTCTGATCCAAAAACGTTCCACTGCATAACCAACAACTGCTGCCAAAACCAAGACACAAGTTGTAGATTTGTCTGGAGCAATTATTTAGGCAGATTAAAAAGGAATAAAAAAAAAATGTTAAAACAGCTTACCTGTTACAGAAGTAATGAAAACAAAAACAAACTGTGACAAAGGGTAAGGAGATGGTTGTGAGAGTGAGATGTGTAGGAAGGCACAGCAACGCAGATGGGAGGGGCCACACTGAGCAAAAAAATAACTGTTTCTTATTGGTTTCGTTTCCTTGCAGAAGTGAGTCTCTGCAGGTCTTCTGTGCCAAGCTGGCACATGAAAGGACCAGGAAGAGCTGGGAGAGTGTTCAGCTTCCTGACGGCCTGGTGGATGAAACTGTCCCTCAGTCGGCTGGTTCTGGCTCGGAGGGTCCGCAGCCTCCTCCCTGATGGCAGCAGACTGTGCGACGGGTGGGTGGGGTATCACACAATGCTGAGGGCTTTGCGAGTCAGATGTCTGCTGTAAATGTCCTGAAGTGAGGGGAGAGAGACACCAACGATCTTCTCAACTGCTCTCACTACACGTTGGAGAGACTTGCGGCAGGATGTGGTGCAGGCTCCGTACCACATGGTGATGCAGCTGGTCAGGATGCTCTCGATGGTGCCTCTGTAGAAGGTGTACCTGTTTGGGGCCGGGGCTCTGGCTCTTCACAGTTTGCAGAGGAAGTAGAGACGCTGTTGTGCTCTCTTGGCAAGTGATGCGGTGTTAACAGTCCAGGAGAGGTCCTCTGAGATGTGGACTGTTAACACCGTAAGGGGGAACCTTCTTGCCGAAGGCCAGCTGTGTAGAGCAGGAAGTAAAGAGAGAAAAGAGACATAGACACACCGTCAAAGGTACAAGACAGGGTACAAAAGTATGATTATCTATCAGCAGCAGAACTAAGACTTCTGTGTATATATGGGTAATATATGGATAGTTTGTGATCCACATAGACGAAGACTGCAGGTCAAGATGTCAGCAGATATCCAACAGACATCCATACAGACAGATGATGGTAAACACTGAGATGGTCAGAGGTGGAACTGCAGGTCAGCAAGCAGCTCCTGAAGCTCCATATAGGTATTATGAATAAAAGAGAAGAGGCTTCTACTGAAACAAAAGTATTGCTGTTGAGTAATGATGACAGTTGTGGACGATTTACAGTAATTACTGGTTTTTAGACTGAAGCTGGGCTGCTGAACAAGAACAAACAGCCCAGCGGTTTTTAATAACCCAAATTCCAATCTGTGTTTCAACTACTCTGATCCACAAATGTCACAATGCCTAACAAACAATTGCTACTAAAACAAATATACCACAGAACATCACGTGCACCAAAATGCAAAACATGCAGCCTCTTCATGCAAAAATGAAACTGACACCTAAAGACATGCAGAAAACCAGTGGTTTTAAATCAGATGATGAATTCTCACATCCTATTGCAATAAACAGTTCTCTTCAAAGAGCGCATATTTCATGTATGCATTTTATTGAAATTGATAGAAAATGGATGAAACATGAAACTTTTAAATCTTTAAAGTACAGATTGGAATATATGCATTCAATATACATAGTTTTTTTGTTTTCAAAGAGAGCAACTACAAAAAAGCCAGAAAATAAGGTTTAGCTCTGTCATTTGAAGCTTTAAATCATCAAATTAAAAATTTACTACAATTTGTGCCATTTTGTAGTTTCAGCATTAAATTTCTGCATCTAAATATCACTGAAATTGTAGTGCTTGCAGCTATAAACCAGCACTAAATTAAATTTGCTCATATAGCCTATATACATTATATAACATAAGAGGTCACTGCAGCTGTTTGTTACAGCAGAGCCAAAACTCTCAAAGACAAAATATGAGTCTTCATTGTCTGTAATCATAAGGAAGGTCATAAAATGGTCTAAAGACCAATATTTCCATCACAAATGCCTCTTCCACAGAGTCAGGTCAATGTACACTCTACATCAGAACAACACCCACAGACAGGATGGATGACAACCTGGATTACAGACATGACTGAGTCCAGATCATCACTTCATCAAAATAGAAAAACTTTATGACATGATTATAGATTGTTGTTGTTTGTCAGTCAGAGCACAAACAGTTAACACATGTTTATTCTTTGACATATATATTTTTATTACCAGTTTAATTATGTTTTCTTACAAAGTTGCTTTATTCAGTTCACAGCAGAGTTTTTGTACCATCACAAGCTCTGTTGAGACATCTGAAGAACAAATATACTGTATATTTACAGGAATGTGGTTTTCAACATAAATAATTTCACTTGGATATGTTTCCATTCAACTCCATCTCCTCTAAATTCATGAAACACTCAGGAGAGTTACCTGTTTTTGGCTGATAGAAACACACACCATGCTTTTTTTTTCTGTTTTACAAATCTACATTTGTTTTCATTATGAGTCACAATGCAGACACTATATAAGAGAAATGCAGCAGAGAACTTTAGATTTAAAGATGTGTATGAACGACCTATGGTCCAGTAATGCCATACCAATAAGAGAGAAAACATTTTTGAGCAGTCGAGTGGGGATGGGTTCTAACAGACACATGGATGGTTTAGCTCTAAGACAACTGAGGTCAGCTCAGGGTGGTGTACAGGAACGAAACAGTCTAGAGTCAGGTCAGAGCCTATGGGGGTAGCTGAAGCTAAGGAAATGCTCACAGCCGCTGCTGGGTGGGCTTGGTTGATTTCCTGTCTTATTCTGACAGTTTTACTGCTAAAGAAGCTTATAAAGTGTTCACTACTCGGCAGTGAGGAGGGAATTAGTCTGGGAGGGATAGAATTTAGATAGATAGGGATAGCATTTTTTATTTGTTTGTTTTTTTTGTTTCTTTCTTTTTTTAAATTAAAGATTATTACTACTTTCAAGTAAAGGTTGAGAAAAGACAAGGTTAGATACCTTTTTGCTTCCGTTCTGCAAGCAACACATATATAACGGAAAATTGACAATATTTTCAGTCCTTTAAAAAAGACAATAAGTTAAAACTTTTGTCACATTTTTTAAGCATAAAGTCCATTAAAAACAAAAACAAAACAACAACAAAAGGTCTCGGCTTTTTTCGAATACCAAAGGTAAATTTACATGCATTCGTAAAAAAAGAAAGAAAGAAAGAAATATTCCAGTGGCATCTACTTGAAGTAATCCATCACTACTAAGAAAGACTTTAAAAAGTCCTGCTGAGTTGGGTTTGGGACAAAAAGCAGGTGAACCGAGGTATCACACTGGGTCTCCAGTCTGATATTAGAGTTAGCAACATTCATAACAGTAGAATAGTGCCTAAAAGGTCGTTTATCAGTTATCAATGACTTTCCACTGAAAAGTGAAAAAGAGTTGTGGTCTAAATGTGTGGGAAATATATATTGTAAGACTAGGTAAGTATGAAAGTATGAAGAGAGGAATGTTTGGTCAAACTCATCAACATGGTAGCTCTGAAACTTGAACATCTAACCTGAACTTGAGCTTGACTATACTATTGATTTTTGTTGAGCTAGAAAAGGCTTTATAACCGCTTTAAGCAAGCCAGACCTCAGTGAAACTATTTATTCTGAATGTTGGTAGTATCAAAAAAAATAAAAAGATTTAATAGCCAAGCAGACGCTCAGAATATGATGAGGAAAAAAATAAATTCTCAAAATTATCAAAAATCAAAATATTGTTTAAAAAAAAGAAAGAGAAAAAGAATAAACTAAATATAATAAAAACGCTTGGTTATCATTGATATGAACAACGTACAATTGCATGTATCGCAGAAACTGCCAATTTTTAATCAGAACGGAAATAACAAAATCAGTCATTTTAGCAACTGGAAAAAAAAATAATTTTGATCATTTCATTTAGGTCTATCTCTTTCACATTACTGTGTATATTTTAAACATTTTGTAAGAATATTGCTTCTTCTTTAATAAAGTAAAGTATGTGCACTTTTATCCTGAGTTTTTTTTATTATTTGTCCACATTTTCTCTTTTCTCTCATAAATAAAAGGTCACAATCTTTTGACAAAAAAAGTTATAGAAAAGACAAATGGCCAAATAAGTCAAAGTCTAAATCTACTGTGAATCTAAACAACACTGAAAAACAACATGGATGACAAGGTGTATCAAAGAATAAAAAGTTGATATCATCACAACAAACTTTGACAAACATTTATGTCAAAAGTTTGAGGGTGCTGAACCTCCTGTGTTCTGGCTTCAGTGCAGCTGTTGGACAGAGAGCATTAAATACATTATTAACATTAGTCAGTTAACAGTCAAGGACTTCAAAATGGTTTGTCTCTCATAAATGATTCACCTGTTTCATGAGGTTTCTGTTTCTGAGCTGCTTTTCAGTTCATCGTAGAGCTTTTGTACTGTCTCAAGCTCTGCTGAAACATCTAGAAAAAAAGAAAACCAAATCTCAGTTTAACTGTCAGTATTTCACTTATATTTAGCAGAATTTTTTGTCCACAAAGATAATCTCACAAATACAGTATATCCTTCAACATGCACTGTGGGTAGTTTCCAACCTGGCCATTCAATTCAATTCAATTCAATTCAATTCAATTCAATTCAATTCAATTCAATTCAATTCAATTCAATTCAATTCAATTCAATTCAATTGCCTGGTCTTTGCCCTAGGGACCCAGCCAGGCTTAGCCTGAAATGGTGATGTGGGCCATCTTTCCAGTAAGCTCACCACCCACAAGATAATTCCTGAATTTCCCAGTGCATGTTGGACACTGGCATGAATGCCTTTTGTCATCGGTTCTTTTCATAATTTTTATGGTCAGAATTTCTAGGCGTAGCCAGGGGCCGGAAGGGGTCCAGTTTGGGAACCCCAAGATTTCATCTGTGCTTTTTGCAGATGATGTTGTCTTGTTGGGTTCATTGGGCCAGGACCTTCAGCATGTCATGGGGCGGTTTGGAATAAAGTGCGAAGATGCTGGGATGAGAATCAGCACCTCCAAATCCGAGGCCATGGTTCTTGACCGGAAAAGGGAGGCTTGACCTCTCCAGGTAGGTGGAGATGTTCTGCCTCAAGTGGAGAAGTTTAAGTATCTCAAGGTCTTTTTCACAAATGAGGGAAAGATGGAGCATGAGATTGACAGACAGATTGGTGCAGCGTCCACTGTCATGCGGTCAGTGTCGCGAATAAAAATTCACTTCACAATAATTAATTCAGTAACTTCACACACATCCTGTTTATTTGACCATATGAATATTTATCAACAACAAAAAAAAAAAGATACATTCAGCTTATCAAAATAAATCATTATCTTTTAAACCTTTAAACCAGGGGGTTCCTTTACCTGGAATTGAGTGCCTCTCTGTTTTGAGTGAGAGCTCGATTGATTTCTTCATGGTTTTCCACAGAATTTGCAGGATGCCCTCCTAATTCAACATTAAAATCTTTGATCACTTATCACAGAGTTAAAATTGGTCCAAAAATAAATGATTCACATGTAAAACAACAGAATACCATTTTTTTTAAATGAGAGTCTTGTTTTACAAAAATAATGATACCTATAGATGGTTATTTTAGTTGTTAAAGCACTTTTCATAATTATTTTTTCATACTGTGAATTTCTTTTGAACTTATCTAAAGCTGTCATACAATCTCAGGATTTACCATAACCTAATTCAAATTTTACAAAACGAGACAAACCATCAAGGTTTTCAGCTGCTTCAGCATTTCATCCTTGGCCTGGTCAAACATGATGTTCTTTGATTCATGTACGTGTCTCATAATTGTTTCCCTCATGTTTTGCAGTGAACCCGTTCCTCTGAATTCTGCTGCTCCTTGAAAACAGAAGATCATAAGATCAGTATATCTGTGATTTCAAGGAATTTAAATTAAAACATTATAGATCTAGATTTTACTTACTGTTGTAGCACTGCAGCATGTTTCTTTTAATATTATCTGTCAGACTGGTGTAGACGGTCTTCTTACCTTCATGGATGACTTTGTTCAGGATTGATTTGAGTTTTTCTTCCTAAAAAAGATAAAAAATTACATTACAATTACTTACCATTTGTGGTTTTACCTCTAAGAAAAATATTTTCCTTCACAGTTGTCACAGAAATAGATTATAAATTAGTTTTGAAGTAGCAGCAGTAGCCAAGACTATATCACTTTTAACCAACACAAATGTACGTTGTGAAGATTATTTTATTTTTCTCGATTTGTACCTCTGTTTTGAGAAATAACAGCTGCAGTTCAACATTTTTGTACTTGTGAATCAGCCTCTCGGTGTCAAGTGAAAACTTGTTGACAGCACTCTTCAAAACCCTGTAAAAGGCAGCACTACTCTTCCGCTGTAAAAGAGTGGAAAAAAAGTTAAACACAAAACCACAGGAAGTCAGAATTAAAAGAATATTTCCAATCAAAATACGTACATGATGACACAAGAAGGACTCCAAGGTTTGTTCACATGAACTTTTTGAATTTACCACTGCTTCTTGAAGGCGTTGTTCAAATGCAATGTAAGATTGTGCCATTTCTTTTAGAACCAAGTCGTGCTGAAAGCAAAAGCTTCTCACGAGGTGTTCTAACACTTCTGTCTTGCTGCTGGCCTAAAATAAAATAATAATAAAAACAAGACTTTTTTAAAGCAACAAACCTTTGCCTTCTTTTTTATTTATTTTTTATCAACACAAGCATAAATTACTAAACGTAATGTATTTAGTCTGCACATTGTGTTCATTATTACTTTCTTTATAAACCCACCCAACCCATCTGACCTCGTCTCCACGACTGGCCCCTTGAATCAGAGAGAGAATCCCACGAGCTCCAGACACATAGTTCAGTGTTTCTGAGTGGCAGTCATTGAGGTTCCTCAGAAACTCCTGAAGATTGGGTATTTCTGGAAAAATACAAATCAAACAGGGAAGTAAATGCAGAAATTTTAAGGTCACATTCAGAGCAATAATTATGGTTCATTTCATGTATCCAGAAAGTTTCCCACTGACGACTGAACAACGACTTCACCTACCAGTGTCCTCCTGATTTAGAAGTTTCCGTTTAAAAAACTCTCTGGAGCTCACTGTGAACACTTTCAAACAGTCATCACTGAAGTGTTTCTGAGGAACATGGGATTTTAATAAAATTGCTGTAAAGAATAATCTCAGGACGAACATCACCAGTATTTCAAACTCACCTTTAATTTGTTGAGCTCTGTGTGCACTTTCCTCTTGACGTCTGTGTTTCGTTTAAAAATGGCAGCACGGATGGCTTTTGCCGAGCTATATAAGAAATAAAATAACATTAAATAAATGGTGTTTGAAATTTTGAAATTTAGTGTTTTTTAGTGTTTACTCCACTTACTGATCATCCAAATCTCCAGAAAGATCAGATTTGGTGCAGATGAAGTGAATGCGTTGACACTCGCCACCGTTTCCAAGGAGACTGGCAGCATCTTTCAGGATCTCCCAGGATTCTTGCTCTGATGCTGCTCGATTGATTTCAGTTACAATCCACACAGTAGAACAATTCCCAATCATCTGTAAAGGCATAACATGTTTTTTTGGAAATGGCATTAATTGATGATGTGAAGAGAAAAATTAAAACATCACAAAATAAACAAACAAGAAAAATACCCTTTTCCACATCTGATCCCTGCTCTTGTTACGGTCCCCGTTCCCAGGAAGGTCCACCAGTGTAACGTGCTGGAGAAGATCGTTTTGTGGCACCTTTACAGTCACACACTTGACCAGCGGCCAATACCACCGTGTTACATCTTTATCTCCTCCCTGTTTTGTGTCACTTCTTGTGTATTTGACAAATCTTGCAGATAGCTCTTTAGCCTGGACATGAAAAGAATAGTAAGAATATTTATTTATGATTTTTTTCATTAAAATTCACTGTGCACAAATTTATTGAAGTTAAATTGATTGTATTAGAAAGAACGAAAGACTTACAGATTCACATGTAAAAATCTTCTTCCTGGACTGCAGGAATTCAGGAATTTCTCTGAAGTATTTATTGTCCATGAGGTTTTCAGGAGATTTTGTTTTCCATTCATCTCCATACAGAGCTGACAGCTTCTCGCTGATTTCACAATATTCATCATCCTCCTGTTCCTGATCTTCATTATCATGAGAGTGATTTATTGACCACAGCTCATCCTTCCACTCCTAAAAACGATAGATAAATATGTAAACTTTAAATTGACTATGAGACTGTAAATACATTTATTTTAGAAACTGTTTTTGTATTTAAATCTACATAGAAAGCCTTTGTTGTTGTTTTTACCTCTTTTGTGATGAACTCAATCTCTGCCTCATACTTTGTGTTGTGCATGTTTCCCTCTACTTTAATCATGACTGAGGTACACGCATTAACACTTCCAGAAGGTAGAAGATCCTTCGTACCAATCACAGCATTTATTAAAGAGCTCTTTCCAGCCCCCGTTTTACCAAACACACCAACCAGGTCCCTCTTGTCAACGTCCAGATCAAGGATTTTAGACCTGCAAAGGATTTAAGTTGATTCATCAATAATTGATTGATTTCATACAATTTTGAAGTTACAATGCTATCGAAGTAGAAATGAGCTATGGACAGTCTAATTGACCACCTTATGTGACTTATGTGATTTGGTTTAGGGTTAATCACTAAACATCAAATCCAGTTAAATATCAACATGAACTTTGAAAGTTTTATAGAACAAATTTGAAATATACTGGTTATAGGTATACTGGTTCTTCAGGTGATGGTTAACTAATTGTGGTATTGGTTGTGTAAAATTGAAAAGTAAAGTAGAGAAAACAATTACTTTTTTGTAAATTTTAAAGAAATGTTGTGAATAAAATAAAAGTTAACATATTAGTTAACCAATTAACCCATTAGTGATATACGCTTTTGTGAAACGAGCACAACAACACACTTACTGTAATACTTACTTCAGGAAAGCGTTGAGCTTTGTGTTTTCTCTGGTTTGCAGTCTCCCATTGACATGTCCCATTATCTTTTTCACATCAGACAGTATCATTGCTTCTATCATCATGAAAGTAAAAAGAAAAACAATAATATTCAGGAATCATGAACCTAAATAAGTAATATATTATATGAACTTATATATTTATGCTTTTACCTGAGAGTGATCTGGACTCAGTCTTACGCAGCCATTTAGATGGTGTTTCCACTTTACTGGACTCTCCCTGAACATCCTGCTTTCTCTTTCCTTGTTATATTTATTTGACAGAAAGAAAATATATATTTACGTCCTTTATTTGGTGCTGTTTCTTTTATTCATTTATGTTTTGTTTTTTGATTTGTATTAAAACAAAACAAATCTAATTCATAATACTGCGTTTCTCACCGATATTAGCTGAGGATGACGTAGCCTGAGGACAAACAAAAATAAAGCTTGTTAAACAGAACTGAGTCATTAACTGGAAATATACATGATACCATAAATGTTTCTTTAAAAAAAGGCTTTTTCTTTAAACGAACACAACAATTTGTCTTTAAGCTTTGATTCATCAAAGTCAGGATTTATTGATTTAATGCAGGGAGTTTGAGTCAGGAAAACAGATGATGTTCACCATCTTCATCTGTCATCAACAATGATCCCATGAGAAGGCTTAGTGTCATAAAATGTAACTGAATGTTTAAGCATGTTAAATCATTAAGTATCTATAAACTGCAGTATCCTACTTTTCTCAGTCAAATCCTCTGTTTTTATATGTTTCTGTAGAAACTGCAAATAAAACAGTAATTAAAGAAACATACTAAAAAAAAACTGAACAAGATACATTTACAATCATAATTCATATATATTATATTTTATTACTGTAGAAATGTGTTTAACTTACTTGAGTAGATAAATCAACAGTGTCTTGATCTGGATTTTGTTCTTCCTTTGGAAAAAAAAAACACAATTATTGGAAACTGACTTGATTATAAACTAACAGCTGTGATTCTCTGTTAATATACTTCATCATAACTAGAAACATGTTCTTCTGTAATAGTGTATCAACAGAAATTTGATTCACAAATATTCGTAGTAAAACTGTACATCATATGTTCCCAGTTCTGGACATTACCTTCAACAGTTTCAGTCTCTTCTTGAACCTTGCTCGTGGTCCCACTTTATTGATCAGTTTGTCAATGTCATCATCCTTCAGACAATAAAGATTTTCCGTGTCAATGCCTTCATCTGTAAATAACAGATCATTTCAATCTTTCTCATCCAGAAATACTTTTGAAGTTGCTGCATAAATCCATTTAAAATCTTTGTGGCAAAGTTTTGGACATTGCTGAGAATTTTTGGTGTTTTTTAAATACCAAGCAGAATCATGGAACTGGTTGCAACACCTGGATGACTTTTTAACATATTTTGTATTATTGGTTGCTTATTTAATTCACACACAAGAACAAGCAGGAATCTGTTGAAAATGATCTGATAAACAAACAAACTACAAACTGTCACACCCTCTTCAGTTATTGTTATGTTTGTTGTCAGTCATTCACACACATTTGTCCTTAGTAATCATGTGTTTTAACAGTTTACCTTTAAATGTTTCAGTCCACTCGCTAAGACCCCACTGACTTAGTTTACCACAAACAAAGTTATCCATGACCAAGAGGATAAACTGAAAAATAAATCACAATGTTACTGTTATATTAACTTCTGCTCAAAGTTGCAGATTTGTCTGGAACAATTATAAAGGCAGATTAAAAACTGATAAGAAAGGTTAAAACAGCTTACCTGTTACAGAAGTACTGAAAACCAAAACAAACTGTGACAAAGGGTAAGGAGATGGTTGTGAGAGTGAGATGTGTAGGAAGGCACAGCAACGCAGATGGGTGGAGCCACACTGATCAAAGAAATAACTCTTTATAGGTTTCCTTTTCTTTGCAAAAGCGAGTCCCTGCAGGTCTTCATGCCCCTTTGGTAAATACTGTTTGCATGTCTAATTTTTATTTGCCAAGCTGACACATGAAAAATTACGTACTTAGGTCATTAATCCATAAACAAATAATTTTGTTTACAAAACAAATTCTTATTGGAAGTAATAAAAAGCAGGTTATATGAAATTTATAATAGTTGTGATAATGATAATTATAATTTAATCATATGATCTAAAAATCTTTTTGAAAGTATATTTATGTCGTGAAATAACTGAATTTGCAAACTCATCCCATCCTATATTGTTGCTTCTCCATATAGGTATTATAAGTAAAAGTGAAGAGGCTGCAACTAAACTAGAAAGTTGTGGAAAATTAAAAGTAATTACTGGTATTTAGACTGAAACTGAGCTGCTGAACGAGAACAGAGAGTCTAGTTGTTATTAACAAACCAAATTGCATCTGTGTTTCCACAAACGTCACACTGCGTAATCAAGATCTGCTGCCAAAACAAAGATATCCGCCACCACAGAACATCACGTGCACCAACATGCAAAACATGCAGCCTCTTCATGCATATAGGCACGCAGAACACTGGTGGTTTTAAATCACATGATGCCAGTCTGGCCAACACACGTTTTATAATGTCCATAAAATACAGTTTAATACTTATATATTACTGTATATGCTGTCTGGATAACAAAGTTGGGGATTATTCAATTCAATTCAATTCAATTCAATTTTATTTATATAGCGTCTATTACAACACAAGTTGTCTCTAGGCGCTTTCCAGAGACCCAGAACATGACCCCCAAGCAATTATTACATAACAACAGCAGGTAAAAACTTCCCTAGTGGAAGAAAAACCTTAAGCCAAACAGTGGCAAGAAAAAACTCCCCTTTAAGAGGGAAGAAACCTTGAGCAGGACCTGGCTCATGAGGGGGGACCCTCCTGCCGAAGGCCAGCCGGGTAGAGCAAGAAATAAGAAAGAATAGAGACATAGAGACACCGTCAAAGGTACAAGACAGGATACATTAGTAAAATTATCTATCATCAGTAGTCCAATTAGATTTTGTGTATATGAATAATATGGATAGATGGTGATCCAAGGGGATGAGGACTGCAGGTCGGGATGTCAGCAAGTATCCAACAGACATCCATACAGACAGGTGAAGGCAGACACTGAGATGGCCAGAGGTGGAACTGCAGGTCAGCAAGCAGCTCCTGAGGTTCTGGTCCGCAGGACATGCACAGAAGAGGAAAAGAGGGGCCAGACAAGCATAAAAAACTACCAGAACAATGGACCACAATTATGTTTATGGGATACTGTTAATAACTGAGGGTTGAGGTGAAGAAGAGACAGGGAAGGCAAAGAGAAACAGAGAAGGTGAAAGGCACCACTCAGTGGATCATGTTGGTGCCCCCCTGCAGCATAGGCCTATAGCAGCATATCTACACCGAAGCTATTTTTAAAATGAGCTGCTCTAATCTGGTCCTGTAGCTGCAGCTTTGACTACTGGCCCTAACACATTAAGGTACTAAATATACACTAACTATATGCTTTATTAAACAGAAATGTTTTAAGTTTAGTTTTAAAGGTGGAGGTGGTATCAGCCTCCTTAACCCAAACTGGAAGTTGGTTCCAGAGTGATGGTGCCTGATAACAGAAATCCCGTCCTCCAAATCTACATTTCGATACTCTAGGAACTACGAGTAAACCCGCACCCTGAGAACGGAGAGCTCTATTAGGAACGTACGGTACTATCAGGTCTTGCAAATATGGCGGCGCTAGGCCATTTTGGACTTTATATGCAAGTAATAAAATTTTGAATTGGATTCTAAATTTTACAGGGAGCCAATGGAGGGAAGCTAAAACTGGAGAGATGTGGTCTCTCTTGTTGATTCCTGTCAGCACTCGCGCTGCTGCATTTTGGATCAGTTGGAGGCTGTTAAGAGAATTACTTGGACATCCAGCCAACAACACATTACAGTAATCTAGTCTAGAAGATACGAACGCATGAATTAGTTTTTTGGCATCATTCTGCGAGAGGATGCTCCTAATCTTTGCGATATTACGGAGGTGGAAAAATGCGTTTTTACAAACCTGATTAATATGCTGTTTAAATGACAAATCCTGATCGAATATTACGCCAAGAATTCACACAGTTTCACTGGAGGCCATCGCAAGACCATCTAATCCCTTCCTAAGCTGTTTGGGACCATAAACAACAACCTCTGTTTTATCAGAATTTAGTAGCAAAACATTTCTGGACATCCAGTCCTTGATGTCCTTAAGACACATCTGAAGTTTGTCTAATGGTTCTGTTTCATATGGCTTCATAGACAAATACAGCTGCGTATCATCAGCATAACAATGAAAATTGATGCCGTGGTTCCGGATAATACTTCCTAAGGGCTGCATGTATAAACTGAACAGGATTGGCCCTAGCACTGAACCCTGCGGGACACCATAGCAGACCCTTGTCTGTACGGAAGAAACCTCATGAACATGAACAAACTGGAATCTATCAGACAGATATGATTTAAACCAATCTAGAGCTGTCCCTTTAATCCCAACAACATACTCTAGCCTCTGCAGTAAAATGCTGTGATCTATAGTATCAAAAGCAGCGCTGAGGTCCAGCAGAACCAGTATGGACACTAACCCATTATCTGAGGCCATAAGAAGGTCATTCGAGACTCGAACCAGTGCTGTTTCTGTGCTATGATGCACTCTGAACCCTGACTGAAAATTTTCAAATAGATAATTTCTATACGAATGGTCACAAAGCTGCAGCAACGACCCTTTCCAGAATTTTAGAGATAAATGGAAGGTTGGAAATCGGTCTATAATTAGCTAAAATGTCTGGGTCAAGAGAGGGTTTTTTAAGTAATAGTTTGATTACTGTGACTTTAAAAGCCTGTGGCACATATCCCAAGACTAGGAACAAGTTGATCTGTTCCAGTATTGTCGGTCCAATAAGAGAGAAAACATTTTTAAGTAGTCGAGTTGGGATGGGGTCTAACAGACACGTGGATGATTTAGATCCATTGACGACTGAGGTCAGCTCAGAGAGGTCTACAGGAACAAAACAGTCTAGAGTCAGGTCAGAGCATAAGGGGGTGGCTGAAGCTGAAGAAATGCCCACAGCCGCTGCTGGGTGGGCCTGGTTGATTTCCTCTCTTATTCTGACAATTTTACTGCTAAAAAAGCTCAAAAAGTGTTCACTACTGCAGGAATGCATGGCTCAACAGAGTTGTGGTTTTTTGTCAGCCTGGCTACAGTGCTGAACACAAAACGTGGGTTATTTTTATTATCAAAGATGAATAATAAGCTGTTCTAGCTTTGCATAGGGTTTTTTTAAAGAAAATATACTATTAGACCATCTTTCCATGTATGATAAAAATCTACAGACCTACAAGAGTAGCAATTTCTTTCCATTTTATGTACTTTTTGTTTTAGCATTCGATTATGTGAATTATACCCGGGAGTTAAGGTCTTATGGTTAGAGACCCTCTTTCTCAAAAAAGCAACTGCATCTAAAGCTGAGTGCAGCAAAATCTGTAGGAAGATGAAAACCTTTCTAAGATTCTCGAGAAAATTGTTCATCAGCCACTGCTGAATCTGCTCTGTTGAAGGTTTTTAATGACATTCTTTTAGCCACAGATGCTGGTCACTGTGCTGTTTTTGGTTTTATTAGATTTAACAGTGGCCTTAGATACAATCGATCATCAGATCATTCTGTCTCACTTGAAGACCTGAATAGATATTTGAGCTGTCATGTTAAGCTCTTTCAGATCCTACTTAACTGAGAGGAGTTTTTGCATCTGTCTTGGAGCTGCAAAGTTCTCCAGAGCACCTCTCACATGCAGACTGCCTCAGGTTTCTATTCTCGGCCCTCCTCTTTCTTCATTATATTTGCTTCCGCTGGATTCAGTTCTCAGAAAACATGGAATTTCATTCTACTTTTATGCTGATGACAGCCAAATTTATATTCCGCTGAAGCATGAAAAAGTGTAATCTGCTAAGCAATTGCTAGAGTGCATTGATGAAATGAAGGCATGGATGTCACTTAATTTCTTAGTGGGCCTAGTGATGCCTCTAAGATGCATGTATGAAGCAGACTAAAAGGAAGTTTAGAGGTGACTGGTGTTTTTGGTCGCTGGCTGTAAATATTCAGTACCTTTTCACTGTTTCTGGTTTCTCACCTTGCATACAGAAGTAATCATAAGTATCCGGCAGTTGCTGGAGATAAGCAGTTAGGAGGGAACTAGTCGGCCAGTGGCCTACTACTCTTCGAAGCTCGAACCGGTTGCAGTGGGCTTCCCAAATTGCCTCAGAGCTGTGGCTGCTGCAGAGAAGGCTGTGTTGGCCTCTTGGATGTGGTAGGCTACTCTCCTCTCACGGTTATGGTATCACATGCTGTGTCCATCATTCTATTGGAGCAGAAAACGTCACACCTTTCAGCTGCCAGGTGGCTTCGTTACACCTCTGTCCTCCTGGCTATGCCAAATGGGACTGTGCAGCTTTGTAACACACTGAACCCTGCCACACTCCTTTCTACAGACGAAGAAGGAGAGCCACTTTCCTGTGATCAAGTTTTGTCTGAGATCTGTACTCCATGAGTTGATTTGTTTGACTCTCCCAAATGCAGATCTGGAGTTTGTGGTCACTCCAGAGACTCTCAGGGCCGAAACAGGGTGGGATATGCTTTTCTCATGGTACCCTTGCCTCTGACTCTCTGCCAGCCCACTTTTCTGCTCAGACTGCTGAACTGGTGGCCCTCACCGAAGCCTATAAGTTGGCTGCAGGTCAGTCTGTCACAATCTACACTGACTCACGCTATGCTTTTGGTGTTGTGCATGACTTCGGAGCATTGTGAAAACACAGGAAATCCCTGACGTTTGATGGTAAGCTCATTCCATCTATTGCCTTCCTCTGTGGCTGTGGTTAAGTGTGCAGCTCACACATACTCCACTGATCTCGTTTTTCAGATAATGCAGCTGCTGCTGCGGAGGAGGAGGAGGAGGAGGAGGAGGAGGAGGAAGTCTCCCCCTTCCTTTTGTGCATGTTATTAAAGTGGGAAGTGGAAAGTGGAAGCATTCCCTATAAAACATGCGGACAACAGCGCAGTTGGAAAGGCTCTGCTGACAGAGAGCATTCCCAGATGGGGAATTCCAGGCAAAATCACTAGTGACGGCACTCAGTTTGTAAATAAAGCTGTGGCTGAAGTGAGTAAGATGCTTGGAATTCAGCTGAAAACACACTGCTCCTACCATCCAAAGTCTGGAGGAGCAGTAGAAAGAGAAAATGGCTTGTTAAAGGCCAACTAAATGCTGTGAGGAAACAGATCTGTCTTGGCCTAAAGCGCTTCCTTTAGTCTTAATGCAGTAGTCTTAACGGAAACTTTGATCATTTCAGTCCTTTGCGCTCTTATAGCCTCTGTGGCTGCCCTGGAACTCTGTGGGTGTTGCATCATCCACTAGGCTACCACTCCCTAAGTACATGCAACAATACATAGTAAAGAAAACAACATAGGTCTGATAACAGTGTATGCAAAGACTCTGTTGATCCCTGTTGCTCTGTCAAAACAGATCTGAACTGTCAGGTGATCATTAGGTAACTGGTGTGTCCTGTGGCGGCTTGCACCTGGATGTCAGCAGCTGATGCTTTGAGTTGTAGAATATGGCCTTTGTAAATTAAACTTGTTTAAGCACATCATCTTGTTTAAGCACATTAAGAGGCTATTGTCTTCCTGCAGCTCAAACTCAGTCTAACACCTCCCATCAGTGTGTTTGACTGCATCACAAAACTGTAGGAGCAACACCACAATAGCTTAAAATTTAGAAATTGCACTGATTTATGTTGATTGTTGTGTTTTGTGGAGGTCTGAATTCTGAATGATGTAGTGGCTAAGCATAAACATGTACTTTTGGAGTTAATAAGTTAATAAGCTGTAGTTTTTAAGCTTATTACCTGTTATGGTTTGAGAATAAAAATATAAATGAATTGGAAATTACAAAATTTTGCTTTAATTAAAACATTTTTTTTTCTGAAGGTTAAGTACACAACCAGGCGACAAAGAAAAAAACACAAAAGAGTCAATAACTCTGCTGCTCGTCCCACAAATGTGGGTTCCTTACAACTGGCGTCATTTAAAAGGGAAATAAACAGGCTTTTTTTAATGCTATAGATTTATTGCCAGGAAGCATTGTTACAACAAAGAAATAGTCTACTGTTGAATCATAGATTCCCCGAGTTCGTTATATAGGAAGAGATTCACGTTTATTTCCATACAGATCTACAAATCTGAAGATCCCACCGACATGCACAAATGCCGGCATACAGATGAGATCTAAACACTTTTGCATACACCCCCTTTTTATACAATCCTGAGTTAATGCAAGTCTGTTCCTCACCTTTTATTACGTATGTCCTTCGGGCCAGTTTACATCCTGTTTATTTCTGCACACCAGAAGGCCTTCTTTACAACCTTCTTGGTGCATCTTCCCCGGAGTCCTGCCCTCCCCTGCTGTAAGAGGTATTCATTTATTGCCTTTGTCTCTGCTCGTACCACTAAGTGACCAGTCCATCTGATCCTCCTGTTCCTTAACCCCATGTCCTCTGGTCAGCATATTTCTTATCAGCTGCCCATCTCTGTAGATGAGACCACAGCCAACACCACTTTACTATTCACATAACAAAACTCTCACAGCCAAATGAAATACATAATAAAACAATAAACGTAATACTCTAACATTTCCCTCTAGTATGTTACTCATTGCTGAGATGAAATATAAATGAAACTAATAATTTATACATTTCCTTTACTACCAAAGACACATTTCTTTAATTTTTGTACTACATTTATATTGCAAGAAGGAAACCATATAACTTTATTTTACTTTGTTTTTTGCCAAAGTAATTAACCACTCCATAAACATGAAGGAGAAAAATTCACTCATACACAATACACTCGTTCTAGTAATGCACCCTGTTACTCTATAAGCCATGAGGATATCATGGAATTAATGAATTTGTTAAGTAATTTATATATTTAGATATAATAAATAATTACATATTTTTAAAATAGATTCTCTTTCAGTGAGTTTTCAAAGTAACTTTTTCATAATAATAACAAATCAAGCAAACAAAAAAACAAAGAAAATATTTGTTCTGTTCACAGTCCACCTGTAAAAACTAACAGTCTGCACAGTGATCTTAGAAATGTATTTGAAACCTTCAGAACCGAATGCAAATGAGTTCATCCAGCATTTTTTAGTTGTTTGTGTTTTTGTTTTTTTTTTGTTTTTTAATTAAAGTTTATTTCTACTTTCAATTAGAAGTTGAGCAATGACAAATTTAGATACCAATTTGCTTCCATTCTTCAAGCAACACCTATATAGGGGAAAAACAACAATATTTAAAACTTTTGTCACTTTGCTCAAGGTTTATTGTAAAGTTTGATTTGCACTAAAATCTGCCATTTTCCAAATGATGCTTAACTTTAAGAAACATTACATTTTTTAAGCATAAAGACCATTAAAAACAGAAACAAAAACATAAACAAAACATCAACAAAGGTTTTCTGCTTTTTTCGAATACCGAAAGTAAATTTACATGCATTTGTAAAAAAAAAAAAAATCTTCTTTTTCTATTCACAGTCCACCTGTAAAAACTAACACATTCAAGTTAAAATTGAGCAATGACAAGGTTAGATACCTTTTTGCTTCCATTCTGCAAGCAACACATATATAAGAGGAAAAACGACAATATTTTCAGCACTTGAAAAAAGACAATAAGGTAAAACTTTTATCACTTTGCTTAAGGTTTATTGTAAAGTTTGTTGTATGTTGTATGCACTAAAATCTGCCAGTTTCCAAATGATGCTCAACTTTAAGAAACAATGCATTTTTTTAAGCATAAAGTCTATTTAAAAAAAACAAATACAAAACAACAAAAAAGGTACTGCTTTTCTCAAAAATTAAAGGTAAAATTACATGCATTCATAAAAAAGAACGAAAGAAAGAAATATTCCAGTGGCATCTACTTGAAGTAATCCATCACTACTAAGAAAGACTTTAAAAAGTCCTGCTGAGTTGGGTTTGGGACAAAAAGCAGGTGAACCGAGGCATCAAACTGAGTTTCCAGTCTGATATTAGAGTTAGCAACATTCATAACAGTAGAACAGTAACTAAAGTGTCGTTCATCAGTTATCAATGACTTTCCACTGAAAAGTGAAAAAGAGTTGTGGTCTAAATGTGTGGGAAATATATATTGTAAGACTAGGGAATGGAAGTATGAAGAGAGGAATGTTTGGTCAAACTCATTAACATGGTAGGTCTGAAACTGAACATCTGACCTGAACTTCACATCGGTCACCTTGATCATTGAGCTTTACTAAACTATTGATTTTTCTTGATCTGGAAAAGGCTTTAAAACTACTTTAAGCAAGTCAGAGCGCAGTAAAAATGGTTATTCTAATTATCAGTAGTATTCAAAACAAGAAAAAGATTTGACAGCCAAGCAGACGCTCAGAATATGATGGGAAAAAAAAGAAAATTCTCAAACTTATCAAAAATCAAAATGTTGTTTAAAAAAAAGAGAGAAAAAAACTAAATATAATAAAAATGCCTGGTTATCATTGATATGAACATGTAAACTTGAATCTATCACAGAAACTGCCATGTTAATCAGAAAGAAAATAACAAAATCAGTCATTTTAGCAACCGAAAAACAAGTCATTTTGATCATTTCATTTAGGTCTATCTCTTTCACATTACTGTGTATATTTTAAACATTTTGTAAGAATATTGCTTCTTCTTAAGTACAGTAAAGTATTCACCCTTTTATTCTGAGTTTATTTTTTTTCACAGTTTCTGTATTCTCTCATAAATCTCTTGTAGAAAAGACAAACGCACAAAATATCTTAGAAAATAAGTCAAAGTCTAAATCTACTGTGAATCTAAACAACACTGAAAAACAACATGAATGACAAGGTGTATCAAAGAATAAAAAGTTGAAATCATCGAAACAAACTTTAACAAACATTTATGTCAAAAGTTTGAGGGCGTTGAACCTCCTGTGTTCTGGCTTCAGTGCAGCTGTTGAACAGACAGCATTAAATACATTATTAACATTAGTCAGAGTTAACAGTCAAGGACTTTAAAATGGTTTGACTCTTATAAATGATTCACCTGTTTTTATGAGGTTTCTGTTTCTGAGCTGCTTTTCAGTTCATCGTAGAGCTTTTGTACTGTCTCAAGCTCTGCTGAAACATCTAGAAAAAAAAGAAAACCAAGTTTCAGTTGAATTTTCAGTATTTCACATATTTTTAACACAATTTGGTGGTCCACATAGATAATCTCACACATACAGTATATCCTTTAACAGACACTGTGGGTAGTTCCTAACCTGGCCTGCCACACTCTTTCAACAGGACAATATCAAGTCCTTAAAACCTCTTGTAAAAAAAATGTTTTCCCATAAGGAAAATGTATGGCAGCAATGAAATCAAATGAAATTAACTGAGAATAAATTAAATTGCCTGGTGGACTGGTGTATGCCTAAAGGACCCAGCTGGGTTTAGCCTGAAATGGCGACGTGGGCCATTCTTCCAGTAGGCTCATCACCCACAAGAAGATTCATGAGGGGATGAGGGGCCGGTGCAATGTGGTTTGCTGGGTTTTGGTTTGGGTCATAGTGGGGTGCCTAGGTAACCCCATCCCTGGACCAAAACTCTGGCATTAGGGACATGAAATGTCACCTCGTTGGGGGGGGGCGGAGCGTGTGCGGGAGGTTGAGAGGTACCAGCTAGAGATAGTCGGGCTCACCTACACTCACAGCATGGGCTCTGAAACCCAGCTCCTTAAGAAGGGCTGGACCCTCCACTACTCTTGAGCTGCCCAGGGTGAGTGGAGACAAGCTGGTGTAGGCCTTCTTATAGCACCCAGCTCACCTGCCATGTGTTGGACTTTACCTCTTCAAACGAGATGGTCACTTCATTACGCCTTCGGGACGGGGAATGATCTCTTACTGTTGTTTGTGCCTACGGGCCAACAGCAGTACAGAGTACCTGGCCTTCTTGCAGTCCATGGGTGGGGTTCTCGATAATGCTCCAACTGGGTACTCCATTGTTCTACTGGGGGACTTCAACGCTCACATGGACAATGACAGTAAAACCTGGAGGCGAGTGTTTGTGAGGAACGGCCTGCCCAATCTGAACCGAAGTGGTGCTCTGTTATTGGACATCTGTGCTAGTCACAGTCTTTCCATAACGAACACCGTGGTCGACCATAAGTATGTCCATCTGTGCACGTGGCACCAGGACACACTAGGCCGGAGGTCAATGATCGACTTTGTTGTCGTTTCATCTGAGGAGTTTGGATCGCATTGCTGGCAGTAAGTCAGACCTGTTCCCAGTACATTTTGGAAACCAGCACCAATGCCTTTTGTCATCGGTTCTGTTCATAATTTTTATGGTCAGGATTTCTAGGCATAGCCAGGGGCCGTAATGGGTCCAATTTGGGAACCCCAAGATTTCATCTCTGCTTGTCATGGGGCGGTTTGCAATAAAGTGCGAAGATGCTGGGATGAGAATCAGCACCTCCAAATCCGAGGCCATGGTTCTCGACCAAAAAATGGAGGCTTGCGCTGTCCAGGTAGGTGGAGATGTTCTGCCTCAAGTGGAGAAGTTTAAGTATCTCGAGGTCTTGTTCACGAGTGAGGGAAAAATGGAGCATAAGATTGACAGATGGATTGGTGCAGCGTCCACTGTCATGCGGTCAGTATCTCGGACCGTTGTGGTGAAGAAAGATTCACTTCACAATAATTCATTCAGTAATTATTATTTTTAGTAATTCATCTGACCCATATAAATATGGGTAACAACTTGCATGTATCAACAAAGAAAAAAAAAGGAAAAGTTCAGCTTATCAACATAAATCATCATCTTTTAAACCTATAAACCAGGGGGTTTCTTTACCTGGAATTGAGTGCTTCTCTGTTATGAGTGAGAGTTCGATTGATTCCTTCATGGTTTTCCACAGAATTTGCAGGACGCCCTCCTAATTCAACATTAAAATCTTTGATCACTTATCACAGAGTTAAAATTGGTCCAAACTAAATGATTCACATGTAATACAACAGAATACCATGTTTGGTTTCTAAGTTTTTGTTGTAGAAAAATAATGATACCAATAGATGGTTATTTTAGTTGTTAAAGCACTTTTCATAATTATTTTTTAACATATATACATACTGTGAATTTCTTTCGAACTTATCTAAAGCCTTTATACATTTCAGGATTCACCATAATCTCAGTAAAATTTTACAAAACGGGACAAACCATCAAGCTATTCAACTGCTTCAGCATTTCATCCTTGGCCTGGTCAAACATGATGTTCTTTGATTCATGTACGTGTCTCATAATCGTTTCCCTCATTTTTTGCAGTGAACCCGTTCCTCTGAATTCTGCTGCTCCTTGAAAACAGAAGATCATAAGATCAGTATATCTGTGATTTCAAGGAATACATTAAACCATTATAGAGCTTATACAGTAAGATTTTACTTACTTTTGTAGCACTGCTGCATGTTTCTTTCAATATTATCTGTCAGACTGGTGTAGACGGTCTTCTTGCATTCACGGATGACTTTGTTCAGGTTTGATTTTAGTTTTTCCTCCTTAAAAAGTTTAAAAAAATACATTACAATTAGTTACCATTTCAAGTTTTACCTCAAAGCAAAATACTTTTCTTTACAATTGTCACATATATAGATTAGGGGAGTGGGGAGTGGTGGCGTAGTGGTTACAGTGGTGGGCTTGGGCGTGGAGGACCCAGGTTCAAGCCAGGGCTTCCCACAATGGTAAATCACTGGGGGCCCCTGAGCAAGGCCCTTAACTCCCAATTGCTCCCCAGGGCGCTGACCTGCTAGCAGCCCCACTGCTCATTAGTGAAACTAGTTGATGGGTTAAAAGCAGAGACTAATTTCGGTGTGCATCGTACATACAGCGCGTGCACGATGTCCACACTGACAAGAATGATCAGAAAAAAAGAAATAAAAAAATTATAAACTAGTAGAAGTAGCAGCAGCAGCAAAGACTGTAACACTTTTAACCAACACAAATGTACGTTGTGAACATTATTTTTATTTTCTCAATCTTTACCTCTGTTTTGAGAAATATCAGCTGCAGTTCAACATTTTTGTACTTGTGAATTAGCCTTTCAGTGTCAAGTGAAAACTTGTTGACGGCATCGTTGAATGGTCCACATTTGTCATCGTTTCTGAAACACATTTAAAAGTTGAAATAACATCAAATATAATTACTTAATCAGTTGGTTCTATTTATACTGTACAGTTACAAAGTGGGTCAACCAAGCAACTGATTTAATGGACAATTGTTCAACAACAAAAATTTTATCCACACTTTAAGTTCTTACGGGAAGGTATTCTTGAATTCTTCATCAATGCTGTTAGTCAGAAATGACGCTAACTTCGTGTTGAGGTTCAGTAATTTTCCTTTTTTGGGTTGGAAGATGCCGCCGTTGCTGACAGCACTCTTCAACACCCAGTGAAAGGCAGTGCCACTCTTCCTCTGTGAAAGAGTCAAAAAAAGTGTTGAACACAAAACCACAGGAAGTCAGAATTAAAAGAATCAAATCAAAATACGTACATGATGATACAAGAAGGACTTCAAGGTTTGTTCACATGAACTTTTTGAATTTTCAACTCCTTCTTGAAGGCGTTGTTCAAATGCAATGTAAGATTGTGCCATTTCCTTTAGAACCAAGTCGTGCTGAAAGCAAAAGCTTCTCACGAGGTGTTCTAACACTTCTGCCTTGCTGCTGACCTATAATAAAATAATAATAAAAACAAGACATTTTTTAAGCAACAAACCTTTGCCTTTGTTTCATTGTATTTATCAACATAAGCATCATTTACCAAAAGTAATGTATTTACTCTGTGTTCATTTTTATTATCTTTATAAACCCACCCAACCCATCTGACCTCATCTCCACGACTGGCCCCTTGAATCAGAGAGAGAATCCCACGAGCTCCAGACACATAGTTCAGTGTTTCTGAGTGGCAGTCATTGAGGTTCCTCAGAAACTCCTGAAGCTCTGGTATTTCTGGAAAAACACAAATCAAACAGGGAAGTAAATACAGAAATTTTAAGGTCACATTCAGAGTAATAATTATGGTTCATTTCATGTATCCAGAAAGTTTCCCACTGACGACTGAACAACGACTTCACCTACCAGTGTCCTCCTGATTTAGAAGTTTCCCTTTAAAAAACTGTCTGGAGCTCACTGTGAACACTTTCAAACAGTCATCACTGAAGTGTTTCTGAGGAACATGGGATTTTATTACATTTGCTGTCAAGGATAATTTCATGGCGCACACCACCTGTATTTCAAACTCACCTTTAATTTCCCTAATTTGTTGAACTCTTTGTGCACTTTCCTCTTGACGTCTGTGTTTCGTTTAAAAATGGCAGCACGGATGGCTTTGGCTGAGCTATTAAAAAAATAAAATAACATAAAATAAATGGTGTTTGAAATTTTGAAATGTCTCTATATTTTAACAATCATGTGTAGACAAAAACACAAATACAGACATATCATATCATGATAACAATATCAGAAAATGGATAATATGTGATATATTGTTATAAAAAACCTCATATAAATGATATAAATGACTTAGACTCATGATGACTTTGACTGATTTGAGAAATTTTGGATTGGAATTTTGGACATGCCTATTGCTGTTTTATTATTATTATTATTCTTTCTTGAATTAATTCCAAAGAAAAAAAAAATCTTGCAGAGCAGGTTGTCCCAGCTCCATTTGTTTCCACTTTAAAAAACCAGGGTGGTAATTAAAACATCTGGTGTTTACAGTCTTCTCTTCCTAATCTGGAAAAGCATTCCAGATTAAGAGTAACTTATCATTTGTCACCCCAGGTATATTAAAAGTAATTTAATGAAATACTTCATGTGTTATTGTTTGTGTGTAGTTAGACCGTAGTAAAAGCTTATACTGCTCCTTCGTATTCATGTGACTGTACACCAGGACAAAACTCGTATTTTTATTTGGACTGAGGACTGCTGACATATTTCATAAGTTGCAAATCTGGTTATTGAAGTCATCTATGCACAGTTAGTGTTTTACTTCACTTACTGATCATCCAAATCTCCAGAAAGATCAGATTTGGTGCAGATGAAGTGAATGCGTTGACACTCGCCACCGTTCCCAAGGAGACTGGCAGCACTTTTCAGGATCTCCCAGGATTCTTGCTCTGATGCTGCTCGATTGATTTCAGTTACAATCCACACAGTAGAACAATTTCCAACAATCTGTAAAGATTTGAAATCCATTGTAATATTTATTTAACAAAGAAAGAAAGAAAAGAGTTAAAACTGCAGTTCCCTAATCACCCCTTTCCACATCTGATCCCTGCTCTTGTTACGGTCCCCGTTCCCTGGAAGGTCCACCAGAGTGACGTGCTGGAGAAGATCGTTGTGTGGCACCTTTACAGTCACACACTTGACCAGTGGCCAATACCACCTCGTTACTTCTTTGCCTTCTCCCTGTTTTGTGTCACTTCTTGTGTATTTGACAAATCTTGCAGATAGCTCTTTAGCCTGGACATGAAAAGAATAATAAGAATATTGCAATTTATTTAATTAAAATTCACTGCGCACAAATTCATTGAAGTTAAATTGATTGTATTAGAAAAAATGAAAGACTTTATTTACAGATTCACATGTCAAAATCTTCTTCCTGGACTGCAGGAATTCAGGAATTTCTCTGAAGTATTTACTGTCTATGAGGTTTTCTGGGGATTTTGTTTTCCATTCATCTCCATACAGAGCTGACAGCTTCTCACTGATTTCATGATCTTCATCATCCTCCTGTTCCTGATCTTCATTATCATGAAAATGATTTATTGACCACAGCTCATCCTTCCACTCCTAAAAACAAAAGATAAGTATGTAGACTTAAAACTGACTATGAGACTGTAAACACATTTATTTTAGAAACTTTTTTGTATTTAAATCTACATAGAAAGCCTTTGCTGTTGTTTTTACCTCTTTTGTGATGAACTCAATCTCTGCCTCATACTTTGTGTTGTGCATGTTTCCCTCTACTTTAATCATGACTGAGGTACACGCATTAACACTTCCAGAAGGTAGAAGATCCTTCTGACCAATCACAGCATTTATTAAAGAGCTCTTTCCAGCCCCCGTTTTACCAAACACACCAACCAGCTCCCTCTTGTCAACCTCCAGATCAAGGATTTTAGACCTGCAAAGATTTAAGTTGATTCATCAATAATTGATTGATTTCATACAATTTTGAAGTTTCAATGCTATCGAAGTAGAAATGAGCTATGGACAGTCTAATTGACCACCTTCTGTCACTCAGAGATTTGGTTTAGGGTTAATCACTAAACATCTAATCCAGTTAAATATCAACATGAACTGTGACAGTTTTAAAAAACAAATTTGAAATATACTGGTTATAGGTATACTGGTTCTTCAGGTGATGGTTAACAAATTGGCATTGGTTGTTTAAAAACTGAAAAGTAAAGTTGTTCTTGGTCTCTGGAAAGCGCCAAGAGACAGCTTGTGTTGTAAAAGACGCTATTTAAATTGCATTGAATTGAATTAATGTAGAGAAAGCAATTACTTTTTTGGTGATTTTGAAGAAATTTTGTGAATAAAATGAAAGTTAATCTATTAGTGATATACGCTTTTGTGAAACGAGCACAACAACACACTTACTGTAATACTTACTTCAGGAAAGCGTTGAGCTTTGTGTTTTCTCTGGTTTGCAGTCTCCCATTGACATGTCCCATTATCTTTTTCACATCAGACAGTATCATTGCTTCTATCATCATGAAAGTAAAAAGAATAAAGATAATATTCAGGAATCATGAACCTAAATAACTAATATATTATATGAACTTATATATTTATGCTTTTACCTGAGAGTGATCTGGATTCAGTCTTACGCAGCCGTTTAGATGGTGTTTCCACTTTACTGGACTCTCCCTGAACATCCTGCTTTCTCTTTCCTTGTTATATTTATTTGACAGAAAGAAAATATATATTTACGTCCTTTATTTGGTGCTGTTTCTTTATTTATTTATGTCTTGTTTTTTTTATTTGTATTAATAGAAAACAAATCTAATTCATAATACTGCGTTTCTCACCGATATTAGCTGAGGATGACGTAGCCTGAGGACAAAAAAAAATAAAGCTTTTTGAAAAGAACTGAGTCATTAACTGGAAATATACATGATACCATAGCTGTTACTTTAAAAAAAAAAAAACTTAGTCCGTAAACAAAAACACACAACAATTTGTCTTTAAGCTTTCATTCATCCAAGTCAGGATTTATTGATTTAATGCAGGGAGTTTGAGTCAGGAAAACAGATGATGTTCACCATCTTCATCTGTCATCAACAATGATCCCATGAGAAGGTTTAGTGTCATAAAATGTAACTGAATGTTTAAGCATGTTAAATCGTTAAGTATCTATAAACTGCAATATCCTACTTTTCTCAGTCAAATCCTCTGTTTTTATATGTTTCTGTAGAAACTGCAAATAAAACCGTCATGAAAGAAACATACTAAAAAAAAACTGAACAAGATACATTTACAATCATAATTCATATATATTATATTTTATTACTGTAAATATATTTTTAACTTACTTGAGTAGTTAAAACAACAATTTCTTGATCTGGGTTTTGTTCTTCCTTTGGAAAAAAACCCCACAATTATTGGAAACTGACTTGATTATAAAGTAACAGCTGTGATTCTCTGTTAATATACTTCATCATAACTAGAAACATGTTCTTCTGTAATAGTGTATCAACAGAAATTTGATTCACAAATATTTGTAGTAAAACTGTACATCATATATTCCCAGTTCTGGACATTACCTTCAACAGTTTCAGTCTCTTCTTGAACCTTGCTCGTGGTCCCACTTTATTGATCAGTTTGTCAATGTCATCATCCTCCAGACAATAAAGATTTTCCGTGTCAATGCCTTCATCTGTAAATAACAGATCATTTCAATCTTTGTCATCCAGAAATACTTTTGAAGTTGCTGCATAAATCCATTTAAAATCTTTGTGGCAAAGTTTTGGACATTGCTGAGAATTTTTGGTGTTTTTTAAATACCAAGCAGAATCATGGAACTGGTTGCAACACCTGGATGACTTTTTAACATATTTATTGGTTGCTTATTTAATTCACACACAAGAACGAGCAGGAATCTGTTGAAAATGATCTGATAAACAAACAAACTACAAACTGTCACACCCTCTTCAGTTAATGTTATGTTTGTTGTCAGTCATTCACACACATTTGTCCTTAGTAATCATGTGTTTTAACAGTTTACCTTTAAATGTTTCAGTCCACTCGCTAAGACCCCACTGACTTAGTTTACCACAAACAAAGTTATCCATGACCAAGAGGATAAACTGAAAAATAAATCACAATGTTACTATTATATTAACTTCTGCTCGAGGTTGCAGATTTGTCTGGAACAATTATAAAGGCAGATTAAAAACTGATAAGAAAGGTTAAAACAGCTTACCTGTTACAGAAGTAATGAAAACAAAAACAAACTGTGACAAAGGGTAAGGAGATGGTTGTGAGAGTGAGATGTGTAGGAAGGCACAGCAACGAAGATGGGAGGGGCCACACTGATCAAAGAAATAACTTTTTTATAGGTTTCGTTTCCTTGCAAAAGCGAGTCCCTGCAGGTCTTCACACTTCTTTGGTAAATAATGTTTGCATGTCTAATTTTTATTTGCCAAGCTGGCACATGAATTTTTTTTTTCTTACTTAGGTCATTAATCCATAAACAAATAATTTCATTTACAAAACAAAGTCTTACTGGAACTAATAAAAAGCAGAATATATGAAATTTATAATAGTTATGATAATAATAGTTATAATTTAATCATATGATCTAAAAATCTTTTTGAAAGTATATTTTATGTCATGAAATAACAGAATTTGCAAACTCATCCCATACTATATTGTGGATTCTCCATGTCGGTATTATGAATAAAAGTGAAGAGGCTGCAACCAAACTAGAAAGTTGTGGACAATTGAAAGTCATTACTGGTTTTTGGACTGAAACTGAGCTGCTGAACGAGAACAGAAAGCCCAGTGGTTTATTAACAAACAAAATTGCAGTATGTGTTCCAGCAAGTCTGATCTACAAACGTCCCAACGCCTAACAAACAACTGCTGCCAAAACAAAGATACCCGCCACTACAGAACATCGCGTGCACCGACATGCAAAACATGCAGCCTCTTTATGCAGAAATGAAACTGACGCCTAAAGACATGCAGAAAACTGGAGGTTTTAAATCAGATGATGCAAGTCTGCCCAACACACGTTTTATAACGTATAACCATAAAATACAGTTTAATACTTATATATTACTGTATATGCTGTCTGGATAACAAAGTTGGGGATTGTTGTCATCCTCTTGCAATAAACACTTCTCATTATACATGTATGCATTTTATTGAAATTATTAGAAAATGGATGGAACATGAAACTTTAAAATCTTCAAAATACAGATAGCATTATATGCATTCAATACACATAGTTGTTACATACATGTTTTTTTTTAAAGAGAGCAACTACAGAATAGCCAGAAAATAAGGTTTAGCTCTGTCATTTGAAGCTTAAAATAAATTACAAATAATTACTACAACTTATGCAATTTTTTTAGTTTCAGCATTACATTTCTGCATCTAAAAATCACTGGAATTGTAGTGCTTGCAGCTATAAACCAGCACTAAATTAAATTTGCTCATATAGCCTATATACATTATATAACATAAGAGGTCACTGCAGCTGTTTGTTACAGCAGAGCCAAAACTCTCAAAGACAAAATGTGAGTCTTCATTGTCTGTAATCATAACGAAGGTCATAAAATGGCTAAGACTAATATTTCCATCACAAATGTCTTTGCCACAGAGTCAGGTCAATGTACACTCTACATCAAAACAACACCCACAGACAGGATGGATGACAACCAGGATTACAGACATGACTGAGTCCAGATCATCACTTCATCAAAATAGAAACACTTCAGTTTGTGTCATGATCATAGATTCTTGTTGTGTGGATTCAGTTCTGTTGAACGAAAAGTATTAAAAGTGTCAGTCAGAGCACAAACAGTTAACACATGTTTCTTTGACATATATACTTTTATTACCAGTTTTATGATGTTTTCTTGTCAAAGCTGCTTTATTCAGTTCATGGCAGAGTTTTTGTACCATCACAAGCTCTGTTGAGACATCTGAAGCACAAAGATCAATAAAAAATTGTTGTCAATTATACTGTATATTTACAGGAATGTGATTATTAACATAAATAATTTCACTTAGACATATTTTCATTCAACTCAGGAGAATCACCTGTTGGCTGTTAGAAACACACACACCATGCAATTTTTTTTTTGGACAAATCTAGATTTATTTTCATTATATGTGACAATTCAGACACTATGTAGGAGAAATGCAACTGAGAACTTTAGATTTAAAGATGTGTAAGAAAGACATATTTTAGAAAGTGGTGAAAAAAAGGTGAAAGTGTCCTTATCTGTTTGATTAGACTTTATTTACTTGCTACTTTTAGTGCTTTACTATAAGACTGGGTTGCAACGTTACCTGGGATTGGGAAGTCATCAGTCCTGAGCAGCAGTTCTATAGATTTCCTCATGTTGACCCCCAGTGTCTTCAGGATCTCCCTCTAATTTAGCATTAAAATATTTTATTTTTTCAAGGATAAATAATTCAGACAGGAGTGAACAGTTAAAAGTATTAGTTAATTAACTGGCTACACAGAGTAAATGTTAAATAGATGTTTCTATGTTAGATGTTTCTATGTTAGATTAATAATCATTGTTTGAGTCATCTTAGCAACTTTTCGGCACTGTAAATGACACTGATTTTTTTCTTCAATGTAGCTAAAGCCTACATGTTGCTGTGCAGCCCATCATAGCGTACAGTGTCATCATTTTATTTTGTTTTTGATTTTATGAATTTGGACAAACCATCGAGTCTTTCAGCCGCGTCAACATGGCATCCTTGGCCCGGTCAAACATGGTACTCTTCGAGTCACGTACGTCATTCTCAATCATGTTTATCATGTTTCTTAGTGCGTCCTTTCCTTTAAACTGAGCTGCTCCTTCAAAACAGAAGATTATAATGTAAAATATATTCAGAATTATAAAAATAAAGTGACAGTACATCGTCATGAACTCTCTTACTTTTGTAGCTCTCTTGCATGGTTTCCTGAATTGTCTCTGTCAGACTGGTATAGATTGTTTGTTTGCAGTCATTGATGATTGTGTTCAGGTTTCTCTTCAGTCTGACCTCCTAAAAGACATCAGAACAAAAACATTAACTTACAACTGTTGCAGACTTTATTTGTCTTAAGGAAAACAAAAAAAGGGTCACAGGCCAGGTTTTGAACCTGCAACTGTAGAAATGTCTGCTCAACCATGTGAGCTATCCAGTCTCTGGCATATATTTGAATAATTTTGAAGATTCTGCAAGTTGACATGTAACGCACACACAATACATAATAAGAATTAAAAAAAACAACAACATTTAGATAAATACATCGCATAATTCTCCCATTTTTTTCATATGGACTCGCGTGTGGAAAACCGAGGCACCAGAGGAGTTTTCTTCATGTTAAAATATTAGTTTCAAAGAAACATTTGCTCACTCTTAGGAAGTGTTGTTGTCACATGTCACAAATCTTTTACAATTTTAAAGCATTTTCATAAATCAGTTTTAAAGTAGAAGAAGTAGGTTTAGCACAAAATCTCCAGTTTGACCAGAATAAATTTGCAGTTAAACAATAAAGATGATACTTTTTTCCCATATTTTACCTCCGCCTTGAGAAATAGAAGCTGCAGTTCAAGATCTTTGTACTTTTGAATCAGTCCTTCAGTGTCAAGTGAAATCTTATTGATGACACAATTGAATGGTCCACATTCTCCATCATTTCTGAAACATGACAAAAGTTAAATATTTGGAAATAGAAGCAACATCAACACAGTTGTATTTTAATGATCTAAAATAAATAGATTATTAACAATTTCCACGTATTCTCCAGAACTGGAAAATGGGTTTCTTTTTAATTTCTTACGGGAAGGTTTTATTGAACTCCTCATTAATGCTGTCAGCCAGGAATGAAGCTAACATCATGTTGAGGTTTATTTCTTTTCCTATTCTGGGTTTGTAGATGCCACGGTTACTGACAACAATCCCCAATGTCTTGTGAAATGCACTGTCAGTCTTCCTCTGTGACAAAACATGGAAAAAATGTTGGATATACACTCAAAGGAAGTTAAAATCAACTGGAAGTTTGTCAGCAAAATACATACAGCAGTGTCCAGGAAGGACCTCAAGCTTTCTTCACAGGAACGTTTTGAGTTGTTGACTCCGTCAGAAAGACTTTTTTCAAAAGCATTGTAAACCTGCTCAATTAATTTTTCAACCAAGTTAAGCTGAAGGGTTATGTTTCGTTCAAGGTCTTCACACACTTCTCTTTTTTTGACAGCCTGAGGGAAAAAAAATCGACAAAACATATAAATTATTTGAAGTAATAAGTGCAAAAACAGTGAAGATCTTGTAAATATTGGTCCACAATCTCCATTAATGATCAATTTAAAAATGTCCAACTCTACAGAAAAATACATATACAGCCTACTTCAAAAGCAAAACAAATTAAAGGTCTCCTGCCAGGCCGAGTTGAACCAGAAACCTTCTTGTTGTGTCTCTATACCACATAAGGTAAAATTAAATAATGCAACAATTTAACATATAATAAGGGTAAAGATAAAGGAGTGAATATTTTTTTATGAAGATCGTTAAAAAATACTGACGTCATCACTTTGACAATATCTCTTGGCTGAAAAAAAAAAGGTGGATTCAAAAATTGCGCTGATCTGCTTATTTGTCTAAACAAATCTGTCAGGAATTTAGAGGAATGCTTCAAATTTCATTACTATTAATTTTTTGTCACCAAAAATCGAAGATATCAGCAATTTGGTGTCAATCAATCAATCTGTGTAGTTTATATTATATCTGCGTTACCACTGTAGTGCAGCTGGCCCTTTGAATCAGAGACAGAATCCCATGAGCAGCAGAAACGTCATTTATCGTGTCTGAGTGACAGTCATTGAGGTTTTTCAAAAACTCCTGAAGCTTGGGAATTTCTGTATAAAAGCAAAAAAAAAAAATTAGAAAAAATGTATAAATAAATACAAATGTGTCAAATCAATCATCAAATGAAAGCAAACAAAGTCAGGACATACCCATAAAAACCCCACCTACCAGTGTCCTCCTGACTTAGAAGCTCCTTTTTAAAAAACTCTTTGGTGCTCACAGTGAACACTTTGAAACAGTCGTCACTGAAGTGTGTCTAGGGAGAAAATACATCGATTTTACTTGTAGTTGTGGACAACCGCTGAGAGATGTTTTATCAGAATTTCAAATTCACCTTAATTGTGTTTATCTTGTTGAACTCCTTTCTTACTTCTTCCTTTACCTGCATGTTTCTCTCTAGTATGCTAGCCCGAAAGAAATCTGTTGAACTTAAAAAAAAGAAAAGAAATGGTTGTTTCTGAACCTTTTCTGGCTTTCTATATTTAATGTGTAAATATACAAGCAGATAAGACAGTCCTACAAAGACCACACTGTTATACTTGATGATATAATCCTGCAAGAAAAAGGACCGACTGAATGTGAAGAGGACAAAAACATTGTTTGGTTTGTGATGTGACATACTGGTGCAACAATTCAATTCAAATCAATTTGACTTTATTTATATGGGGCCAAATCGCATTTCAAGCTGTAGCTGATTTATTACTTTAGTCATAAATTGTTTTTCTCAGTGCTGTTATGATGGTTGTGGACATGTGAACTGCAAACATTAGCTGATAAAGAGACCTTCAGTCGTCGTACGAGTTACCTTTTGTTCCTTTATATTCCTACAGGTTATAACACACTTTGCTCTTGAAGTAATATTTACAAGTCAACAATTCTTAAAGAGGATTTAGGTACATCTGTGCCAGTGATGTGTGGGTAGGTTTTGAAAAAAAACAACAAAATAATAAGACCTGACCTGCTTTTTTTCTTTCAAAAGTAAAATGAAATAAATAAAGGCAGGCTCTCTATTAATCATTGCGTTGAGGTTATATGACCAACAAACCCAAGTCCTGTGCCATTACGCTTATACTATATAGAAGTCCGGCCAATATTTTATCGCATAAGCAAGACATTGCGTATAGCGCCGTCATGATCATAGGGCTATGACCTATTGTCCAGACCTAAAAAGGGCTTTCCCACCTGTGACCAATTCTTGGATATTGATAAAAAGCCACCGTTGTTGAGAAACTTCTTTATTAATCAAAACTTTAAAACACAGATTTATTTCAACAAATGAAACATGAATTAATATTAATGAAAATAATAAATATAAACACAAAAGATAATCTTGGAGGCTTAGCTTTATTAAAGCTGCAAGGGGCCCTGGCATTTGATTTTAAAATAAAATCAAATAAAAGTGGTTTAGTTTCCCTTTTTCTAGGAATAATCATGGTCTGTCTTAACCTAAACGCTGTTTGTCTGATGATGACGATTTATCAGACCAACAAATGAATTTCAGCACATGCGTTTCCTCAAATTTTTCCCAGACTTTACTTTTTATATATGCATATCTTTGTGTTTTTGTGTGCTTTTTCCTGACCGCTTCCATCACCTGCCTCGTGTCAAACATGCCTGCCCCTGTGTGGGAATCTCGTGCTGCATCTTTGTGCCAATCACCCAATGTCTTAGTATTTATGGCTAATATATCTTTTGCATTTTTTTTATTTTTTTTTGCTATAAAATTGTGTTCAAATAATAATTTTCAAAGTGCAATAACTATGCTAACCAGCCCAAAACCCAGGTTTGAATGTCCATAGCTGTTTGATTCTTTGTGACCCAATAATTCCTGGGGTAAGCTGTCCTGATACGTAAAACGTCAGGACTGAAAAAAGGACTTTCTCTTTCATGCAACAAGACAATGATCCGATCAACAGAATAGGTTATTTGTAAGGGACAGTGCACATTATTCACCATTACTGTTTTAAAATGTAAATGTGCCAGTTAACTAAAAAAAAATCTTATTTTCACTTGTAGTTCCTCATCAGCACAACATATAATAGCACTACAGTAGATCATTTAAAAAGATAAAGTCAATACAGGATAAAGAAAAAAAAACATTTGGAGCGATGATGAAGATATACTTTTAATCCATTTTTTGTTTTTATCAAGGTGTTGCAATGGTCAAGATCTCAAACTCAGTCTCAAACTTGATGATCTGAGGCAATTTCAGAAGGACTGGTGTGTCAAAATTTATCCAAAATATAATATCACATAAATGTTGCTGCTGAGATATTGAATGATAGGTTTCAGCTAGTTTTACAAGCTGGTGAGGGCCAGATGATTTTCTTTTTTGGCTGAAAGCTTCAATTAAATTTTGATTTGATCTGTCTTTTTTATTAAACTAAATTCAATAACAAATATAGACATCAAACCCGTTGAGAACATTCAGCTACACATTTCTAGTATTTTAGTTTACTTACTGATCATCCAAATCCTCAATAAAATCAGATTTGGTGCAGATGAAGTGAATGCGTTGACACTTTCCACCGTTTCCAAGGAGACTGGCAGCACCTTTCAGGATCTCCCAGGATTCTTGCTCTGATGCTGCTCGGTTGATTTCAGTTACAATCCACACAGTAGAACAATTCCCAACAATCTGCAAGGGAATGAAATTATAACTTTTATTTTTACAAAATGATTAATCAAGGCTTTGTTAAACAAACAGAAAAATGCAGTTAAAAATGCAGTTCACTAATCACCCCTTTCCACATCTGATCCCTGCTCTTGTTACGGTCCCCGTTCCCTGGAAGGTCCACCAGAGTGACGTGCTGGAGAAGATCATTGTGTGGCACCTTTACAGTCACACACTTGACCAGCGGCCAGTAGCACCTCGTTACTTCTGAACCTTCTCCCTCCTTTATGTCATTGCTTGTGTACTTAACAAATCTTGCAGATAGTTGTTTAGCCTGCAGGAGAAAACAAAAGTAAGATTGCTTTAATTACCCTAACAGAGAGTGTTCACCCAAAATGTATTACGTGAACCTTGCACAAATTGCAAAATCATATTTTCTAACACATGTGAAACAAATAAGGAAATTAATGAATATCGGAAGTCCATTTTTATTCACATGACACCAAAATAAATTTGGTTCCCAGTGCCCTGATAGATGACTGTGGAATTTTCAAAGCATCATAATGACCCAAACCAGTGCAAAAATCACATGGAAGAGAGAAAAAGTAAAAACTATTACCTGTCCAATTATGGTGCACGTCTGGATTTCAAAGAAATGCATGCTTGGTATTTGTTTTTGTTTTTTGCTTTTTTGTTTAAGGGAGATTTTGAGCAACATTTACCTCCGTCACAAACTCTGATAAAAGAAATATGTTTCTGAGTGACTGAATAAATAACTCAATATATTAGAGCAATAATTTAACATGCTGAGGTTGTCTTTAAAAATTTCTGTCTTAAAAATAAATGTTGGAAAAAAACATGCACAAATTACACTAAACCTCTAACGTCCTTTATAAACATTCCTCCCAGCCACTTTGCAACCACTTCCTGACAGGATGTCCTGTTCGTTAAAAACATTAAAAAAAAAAACTTCACAACTTGAATTCTACGTGAAATAAGGTCCCATTACCAAGAAACCACTGAAGCTGAAGGCTGATGCAAAGTTTAGGACAACATTTTTCACTAATATTTTCTGAAACTTTTCTCAAAGACAAATTCTCTAAGATGTACTCCTTATTAATATTGTAATTTTGCTACAGACTTCATTATTAATCACTTTCAAACATGTGGTTAGTTATTTTATGATTAAGCTGAGATTGCACAGAGCAGCTGTGGTTTTGAGAGCAGAATGGCAGTTCTGAGGACAAACTTTCTGAGTTTGAGAGAGAGAGCAGTAGGGAATCCGAAAGTGAAACCCCACATGGAAGCCCACAGTCAAACGCTGGGCCAGTAGCGTTAGACATAACATGTAATCATTTCACTGTTGTTATCTAAAATTAATCACATGTAATGGTGCGCTTGCATGTGAGGTATATTGTTGTTAATAACATTACACCCATATGATAACACAATTCTGCAAAAAGCATAAAGGTAGATAAACAAGACTGTGTCAATGAAAATCAGTTACACCAGAAAGACAGTTCACTACAAAGTACAAATCTTTTTCTTATCCTACCGATTCACATCTCAAAGTCTTCTTTCTGGATAGGAGGAATTCTGGTATTTCTGTGAAGTATCTGTTGTCCATGAGGCTTTCACACGATTCTGTTTTCCATTCATCTCCATACAGAGCTGACAGCTTTTCAACAATGTCATGATGATCGTCATCCTCCTTTTCCTCATCTGCGTTACTCCCAAGAAGCTCTTTCATTGACACCAACTCAACTTTCCACTCCTAAAAAACAAAAGAATAATTACACCTTTGTTCAATGACAGGTCTTGCAGTGGAACTACAACTTGTACATTGTAATATGTAAACAAATTTCAAGAAATAAAAAGTACATTAATTTTCTCATATTTATGTTTACCTCTTTTGTGATGAACTCAATCTCTGCCTCATACTTTGTGTTGTGCATGTTTCCCTCTACTTTAATCATGACTGAGGTACACGCATTAACGCTTCCAGAAGGCAGAAGAACCTTCTGACCAATCACAGCATTTATTAAAGAGCTCTTTCCAGCCCCCGTTTTACCAAACACACCAACCAGCTCCCTCTTGTCTAGCTCCAGATCAAGGATTTTGGACCTGTGAGGCATTTAAACACAGTTTATTCATCTGAAAACACATTTACGCTGAGAATTAGTCCACTTTAGCAGAGAAAAACAGCTTGTGTTTATTTTTTTTTCTTCAAAAAAGAAGGTGCTTGTATAGTTAAAGGTGGAATATACTTGCTGTTTGACCCTTCACCGTGGAAGTCAGCACTAACTGGTACTAACCAATTATAAAGATGTTTTAAAGAAGTAGCCATAAGTCAAGCATCTGTTGCAGATAAGCAGTAAGTAGGGAACTGGTCTGGGTCTGAGATTATGAAACCCTGATAGTGTACAAGGACGTACAAGAGTATAAGAACTGTGTGGGAGGAAATAAAAGCAGACTCACTCTGCTGACTGTGTTCAACTTTGTGACTCTCAGCCGTACAGCTTAATAAACTTTAATAAACGGAGCTCTCCTGTACCGTATTTATTTAACAGAAACAGAAACAACAGCGCACGCAACCAGCTGCGTGTATCCTTGTGTGTAAAACCAGAATGATGCCAAAACAAAAAAATGAAATACTTACTTGAGGAAAGCATGGAGCTCTGTGTTTGCTTGGCTGAGTCTCAGGTAGACGTTCCCCATTATTAGTTTCAAATCAGACAGTATCATGGTTTCTGTCAGGGTAAAGGTAAAGAGCTGCTCAGGGACCAACGTGAGAGAAATCCTACTAGGCTCCTGCTGCCAGTACTTTTATGAAGTATATACTATGCAAGATGTATATTAATACACAGGACAACATCATGGATTTTCTACACGAAAAAGAAAAGGACAAGAAGAAGGCTGCATGTTTTACTATTTATAAAGAAATACCTAAAAAGGATCTCAATACTGTACCACGCTGCCGTTTAGATGGGGATTCCAATATATTGGAGTCTGCTTGAAGATCCATCTTTCTTTTTCCTTGTTAAATTAAAAAAAAAAACTTTTGTATGATTTGTATTAGCAGCCAAAGGAAAAAAAACTAACTAAAAAAAGACAACATATAAGATTCAACAGTTTGTGTAACTCACTTTTATCATTTGTGGATGGCAAAACCTGAGAATAAAAATTAAGAAAATGGTTAAACGGTATGTGAATTTAAAGTATTTGAAGACATTTCACAGCCTTTAATGTAAAAGTATGAAGAGAAGTGGTACATTCAGTGACTAAATGTGAATTTTGTCATTTTGTTTACCTCAGTCAGATCAGCTGCTTCTTCATGATGCTGTTGAGACTGCAGATACAATACTCAGTGTTAGGTCATGAGGACTTTAAGCAAACATAGAATATATAAACAAAACAATGAATTATATACTATTTTTAAAATCACAGAAGAATAATGTTTTTACTTATTTGAATAAATACATTTTGTTACAAATTCTACACGTTATTTATAGTGAGGCTTTTATTTTGACACGCATCTTATTTTGAAAGGGTTCGTGTTGTATTTCCCCCTTTCTTCGCGGGTTTACTGTTGTACAGAGCGTAGCAGGAGCGAAGTCATTGAGGATGTGAGTTTATGAACGACACAAGTTAACACCTTTAAGTTAATTATCCCTTTGTTATGTTAGAGAACTATGTGTTTACTTGCCCTCTATAAATGTCCATTACGGACTTAGTAAGATAGAAGGAATTACCCTGTCTGTATGCAGGGTGTTATAAATACCACAGCTGATTATATTGAAACGGTTAATATGTTTAGGGAAGTATTCTCCTTTATACTTTACCTTTGCTATTACTGTTGAACTACTGTTGTCATGTTGAATTATAAGTAAGACCTTATTTACTTTATTGCAGATACTTCTCCGCGATGCAGCTCTGTACACTATCATTGTTCAATACCTCAGTAAAGTCCTAAAACTTCATCAGACGACTCATGTGCTCTCTGATCGGAGCCCTGCAGTGATCAACCAATCCGGAACCCATTCAGAGGTCTAAATCCTCAACACATTTATTGCATTTTATTTTTTTGTGTTTCGATTTTCTTAGTTACAAGAAAATTGTTAAAAGCCAAAATTGGTGATTAATAAAAAAAAACATAAGTTCAGCCATACAGCAACACAAATATGATTTATGATGCTTTATGTAAAATTTACTGTACTTATTTACAGCGCTGAACAATACCTTCAACAGTTTGAGTCTCTCCTTAAATCTCACTCGTGGTTCCAATCTAGGGATCAATTTATCAATGTCCTCATCCTCGAGACAGTGAAGATTTTCCTTGTCAATCCCTTCATCTGTAATTAAAAGACGCTTCAGTAAGTCTTAGCCATTCTGCAGAAATCCATCTCTTACAGGTCGGATGAAGTTGTGCATACAGATTTAAACTGAGCCATTTTTAATGCAAAAATGGTCACATCAAATGATCAATTGTCTAGTAAAGAAATTATCTAACAAACAGACAAAAACAGCAGTCACAGTGAAAATATGTGAAGTACAAACTCTTAGTGTTTCTCTGCAGAACAATGTCGTAGTTTGATCTTTTCACTAGTAGATGTTGTGTTCAGAGGGGGTAACTCATAGTACTCAAGGTATCTGTTAAAACAAATCAGCCAACAGCAACTTTAACACTTTACCTTTGAATTTCGTTACCCACTCACTAAGATCCCATTGATTTAGTTTGTCACAAACAAAATCATCCATGACCTGGAAGATAAGTAATAATGCTGCTATTACAATCATCAGCGCTCAGCATTAGAAGTAACTGTCAAATGAATGAGTGGCACAATAAAGACAGATTAATATCATTACCATTTAAATCTGATTAAACATTAAAAAAGCTCACCTTTTCCAAAAGAGAACAAGGACAACGACCGACAGGTGGTTAGGAAGGGGAGAAATCAGCAGGGAGGAGAGGAGCGGTTACTAAACTAGAAAAATGAAGATGCAAAAATAAAATAAAGGTTCCAATATGAGGAGAATGGCAAATATTGGTACGTAGCACCTAGTTTGTTATGTTTTAGTTTGTATCAAAGGCACCACAGACGGTGCGCCAGTGCATAATCCGTTGGTGGGGAGGAGGAACCTGAACCAGGTGAGAGAGACAGACGAGAAAAGGGAGCCACTGCAGAGGAAAAGGGGTGTGGCAGCAACAAGGAAAACAAGGAACAAATACGGGCATGTTTGATTGGTTTCGTTTTCTAATAAAAACACGCAGAAGCTCATTTGTTTGTGGTGGTTCTATTTTATAATTAGGAAGCAGAAATATTATGTTCCTGTATAAGTTTGTCTCTATATGTGGCCCTGTGAAAGACTGGCGACCCATCCTGCCTCCCGCCTGTGATGAGCTGGGATAATCTCCGGCAGACCCCTGTGATCCTGCAAAGGGTTTAAAATGGAAAAAATATAAAAACTAGTCCAAACAATCTAAAAGCAACAAGATAAAACAAAAACAGCCAGACAAGTGAAATTTAAAGCACATTTATTTGGAAGCTTTTATTCTATTTTTTATTATTTTATTATTTATCTGCCTTTTTAATAAAAATTCAATGTTTCATTTATATCTAGGTTACACATAAGTAAAGAAAAGTACATTTAACCATGTTCAAAGATTTTAATCTGCTTGTAAAAGCCGGTTAGGTTACCCAGGAGTGAAGGCAAAAAAAAAAAACATGAAAAAGATTCACAACAAACATCAGATAAGGTTATAGATGCCAACTGACCAAGACGTGTTTTACAAATCCCACAATATTGTAATATTTGTGGTATACATTTGTTAACAGCAAACCTAAATTTAGAGAAAATGGGACAAATGTTGGAATAATTACTTGTCTAAATCCTGCAATCTAAACATCCAGTTTCTTTGCAAATAAACTAAAATGTGAGAACATTTATTATATGCCACTTTTCACAAAAACACATGCACTTAAAATCTTCAAAGGCACAAAAATGTCTGTTTGAAAAGAAAAAAAATTGAATGTTAACTTTTACTTGCAAGCCACCAGTTTACTGCTTGAAGCTGATTTATTTTACATCTCTCATTTGAGTAAATCCTTTGAAAAGTCTGTGTTTCATCCAACCTACAGTAAGAGATGTGTACAACGTAAAAGATTTCAATTCAAATGTTAACTTTTCACACCCATAACTCAATTGGATTGTAAAAATTTTCCATCCCAAGAAACCCACATAACAGCATCAACATTTTAAACTCCATACGCTTTTGATTATAAAGAAATAACAGTAAACAAACAAGGAAATAACGTTTTAAATCTAAGCAACATACACTGAGAATATGCGCACCTTTGTCACCTTTGATGACAAGAATACGATTGAGTTCAGAACAATTCTGGGCGTGCCATGATATCAACCAATTATCTAACATTTATCTATCAAATTTCAGGAGCCCAAACTTCCAGATCTCAGATTCAGTTTGTCATGATCCTGGATTCAGCACATCTGTTTGAGAGAACAACATTAGTGGTATTAAACACTTTAAGATCAGTCAGAGCAGAAAGAGTTCACAATGAAGCCATTTAAGAAGGTTTCTTCTCTGTCATTTTACCCATTTCATGGTGTTTCCATATCTAAGTCCTTATTCAGTTCATTGTAGAGCTTCTCCACTTTCTCAAGCTCTGCTGAAACGTCTTTACAAAAACAAAACATTATTTATGTATCAGATGGTTCATTTATATATGTATATATGTATATATATATATATATATATATGTATATATATATATGTATATATGTATATGTATATATGTATATATATATATATATATATATATATATATATATATATATATATATATATATATATATATATATATATATATATATATGAAACAGCATTTTGTGAACTTGTTAGAAAGGCTACATTTTGCTGTTTTGTGACATCTTGTGTTAACCTGATCCAGTAATTCAACAGCCTGATACCTGGGATTGATTGTTCCTCCATCTTTAGAGCACTCGTAATGGACTGGTCCATGGTGTCATCCAGTGCCATCAGGACATCGTTCTAATCCAGCAAAAATAAATAAATAGATAAAATCGATTACTTGCCAAGGCGTAACAATAACTGACTGACAGGATGAATGAACCAGTTGCGGGACCAGTTTAACGATGTAAAACGGGACAAACCATCAAGTCTTTCAGCTGCTTCAGCATTACATCCTTGGCCTGTTCAAACATGGTGTTTTCTGGATCACATACATGATTCTTAATCATGTTTCTCATGTTTTGCAATGAACCTGGTCCTTTAATTTTTGCTGCTCCTTAAAAACAGCACTTTATAATGTAAGTCATATGTATAATTACAAAAGAATGGTACCATAGTGACAGGTTATGTACAAGGATTGCCCTACTCTCATAGCAGTCTTGCATGGCCGTCTCAATAGTCTCTGTCAGACTGTTGTAAATCTTTTTCTTGCGGTCCCGGATGGCAGTTTTCAGTTCTGTCTTCATGATGTCCTCCTATATCCAGAGAGCAGTTACCAGTTGTTATCATATTTGACATGTAAATTGCTAAATGTGTGATTTTAAAATTTTCTGTATGAATCGTAAAGGTTAAACACCTCTGGACAAACAGGTAAAAGCAAAGAATATATTAGTTTTAACCAAAATAAATGCACATAGGTAAACAAAGAAGATGATGGTGTTTTTATCCTTTACTTCTGTCTTGAGAAATGTCAGGTGCAGTTCAACATCTTTGTACTTGGGAATCAGCGCCTCGGTGCCAAGAGAAAACATTTTGATGGCACCGTTGAACGGCTCACACTTCTTATCATTTCTGAAACATGTTAAAAAGGATGAAATAATTGTCATTTATTTAGTATTTTGATCATTTGATATCATTATGTTAACCCAGTTCTATTTTCTAGAGTTGGAAAATGACAAAAGATTGTAAGTGTTCTGTAAGTGTTCTGTAAGTTCTTACGGGAAGGTTCGCTTGAAATCCTCATCAATGACATCAGTGAGAAATGAAGCCAACATCACATTCAGGTTTAGTTGTATTCCGCCTTTTTGAGTGTGGATGCCACGGTATTTGACAATACACCCCAGTGTTTTGTGGAATCCTCTGCCATCCTTCTAAAGCAAAACATGGAAAGTGGTGTTAAACACTTCATCACAGGAGGTCAAAACTGCTCTGATGTTTTGAGTTGGAATACATACAGGATGCAGGAAGGACCCCAAGGTTTGCTCGTATGCATCTTTTGAAGTTTTAACTCGTTCAGTAAGGCAGTCTTTAAAGTTATTGTATTGCTTGTCCATGCTTTCTTTAGCTACTTGAAGGTGCTGCTTTTTTTTTGCCTCAAGGGCTTCACACACTTCTGCTTTCTTGCCACCCTAAAAGCAAGAAAATGAATAAAAACAACATTTATTTCAGATATTAACAACCTGACCAACCTTAACTTCTGATCAATACTAAAGCTCACTTATCAGTTGGCATTAATATATTTTTTAATTAATCATGACAACCATGATCAACCATCATGACAACCTCACCGCTTCACCACGACTGGCCCCTTGAATCAGGGACAGAATCCCACGAGCTCCAGACAAATAATTCAGCGTCTCGGAGTGGTGGTCATTAAGTTTTTTCAGAAACTTCTGAAGCTCTGGTATTTCTGTAAAAATACAACACAAATACAAAAATTAACTAAATAAATTAATAACTATTCAATAACACTGAAAGAAATTATGTTTACGTATTTTTATGTATCCACAAAGTTTTCACGTAGAATTTAAAAACGTTACCTACCAGTTTTGTCCACAGTCAGATGTAGTTTACTGAAAAACTCTGTGGAGCTCACTGTGAACACCTCGAAACAGTCTTCACCGAGATGTTTCTGGGGAAAGTAGGACTTTAATATACTTAGATGTAAACAGTCTGTAACCGATTTTCTCAGTATTTCAAACTCACCTTGACACTGCGTTGCTTGTCAAACTCTTCTTTTAACTTCATTTTGACATACTTGTTCCTGTCAGTAACCTTTCCGACATAACTTGAGCTAATAAAAACATCAAACAATTTATACATATTTATATTTATATAAACATAAAACTTTCAATAACTGTT